>JAOYMZ010000019.1:1034854-1052205 GCA_025802335.1 Pinguicula primuliflora | reverse complement strand
ATTTGAACAAGCATGTTTTAGACCTACTTCCTTGGGAGATGACCCTTGCTTGCCAAGGATTTATTACTTGTACGACTTCGTATACTTGCGCATTTGCATGACGTATATTCATCCCATCAAGCCAGATTGGAAAAGTTATCAAAATTGACAAGGCAACCGAGAACAAAAGTTACTTGGAAGCTTCCCAAATTCTGGTGCGGACAAGACAAGCCGATAGATAACAAAGAAATCATACAGGACATTGCATAGGACAAAAAGAATGCCAAAAGCATAGCAATGTAGATAAAATGGCAAGAAGAACTGTTGGCACTTATAATCAAATGGCAGGAGGAGGATATGACAAACAGGAAAATCCAACAAACAAGTGACCGTATAAGAGAAAATCAAAGTGTCACAAAATCAGACTACAGTCACCAAAAATACTAGCAGGAAGAAAACACCGGAAGGAAAGGTTAAAGCTTACAAAGTCAATAAGCAGAAGATACAAAATGAGTGCATAAGAGAGGAGTGGATGGAAATTAAGGATGTTACGAATCATACCTCGAAAAAGAACAAGGTTGCTCTGTCATCAAAGCAATTTCGCCTAGTTAGTTGGAAAGGAAGTTCAGAGCTAGAGGGGGTCAATGAGCTGCAGGGTATGAATTCCAAATGTCTGATGTGGTCACCTATTAGTATCGTGGCCTCAAGCACACACAGATCGCACCGGGTAATCACCATACTTGTTCCATTGCAAAGTCCGCGTATAGGAGCGGCATTTCTCAATAGGATAATAGGGCAACCGACTTTTAACTCAAGTCGAAAAGGTAGTAGTCCGGTTGGATTAAGGAAGTTAAGGAACTCATTAGGATAGCGGTTTCTAGTTGATGGGTTTACATTGTCCAGTTCTAACATGCTATATGCTGCAAGGTAAGCGAAAGTTTCACTAGGGAAGATTTTAAGTGCAGCAACATAGACAATTGTAGGTAATGTACATACCTGTGTTCAAAATTCATTGTAGGCAATGTTTGAAGGATTGACACTACATGGACGACATTCCATATGTGTGCGCTTCAAGCATGTGCCGACAATTTGCTCACTTGCGCCTTTAGATATCACTAGCAATGTCTTGCGGAAATCACTACCAAGGATGACAGTAATACCACCAAATGTAATAGATGCGTCAAGTGTGTCCCGGAGCATGTGATCTACAGCTTCAACATAGAATCTATGCTGCATGGGAACCTTATCCCATATGATGATGAGTTTGGTTTATTTGAACAACTCAACCTGTTGGGATAGCTTGCTGATTCCACGATAGAAGTATCTAATACATCAAAAGTATATAAAAGGTAGAGTAAGCTGTTCGGCCACCTCTGAGTAGAAGGGAGACAATCGTGGATGATGCTACATAGATGACTATATGACCAAGACTGCGACACTTTTGAGAGATGGTGTTGTATACAAATGTTTTGCCACCACCACTTAAGAAAAAACGATTCCCTTAGATTCAAGTACGGAGGACAGGATGACCTCATACATGCAACGCTGTTCATGATTGAGCTGATCAACAGAAGCATCCACAGGTTCATTGAGTGCATGAAGGGAAGCATGTTTAATTCAAATTAATGTTAGGGAATGTATATATATAATATGGCAAGTAAAGCAAGAATTTTGAGGTAAGATTTAAGTTAAATGTTATTAAATCTTAAAAGAAGAATAGTAGTACCTCAATGTGTAGGAGTTGATGTTCGAGAATCGGTTGCTATCTGGGGGTCGGCAAGATGAGGTTGTAGTCAGCATTGGAGGATAGTCAAGCAGGGATTTTCTAAAATCCTTAAGCATCTCATTAATGAGGTGAAGTCTGCAACTTGTAATTCTGTTGGAGAAGCGATAGCGAATGAAGTTGAGAGGCAATGCTTGAGATCATCGCATATGTCGACATAAAACCGCTTCCATAAGAGTAATGGCTGAAGGGGAAAACACTAAGTATAATGCAGGACAAGCTTCTTAACTGTTTTCTCATCAACTTGTAGAACCTCACCAGTTTTTGAGATCGCACTTCTGAAAAATTGTTCAGACTAACAATGGAGGGGGGTTCTACTGATACGGAGCCAAATTGGTTGAACTAACTTTCCATTGACAACTTTTCAAGGCCGGAGATTGATCAAACACAGAAGTTCCTTTGCCTTACCATCATTCATAAGCCTTAGTTTCATCTCTACACTTGAGAGCTTTACCAAAATTTCACCACCCTCAACTCTTACCACAGTGCACTTGGTAGCCTTGTTGCTCCAGTATGATGTTCATTGTATTTAAATCTAATTTGGGAGCAGGTAGTCCCATCAAACAATTTTCTAACCACAATAAAGCATCAGGCCGGGGAGAGTAATCCATAGTTTCTGTAGGTACCTCCATTTCTTCAGCTGCTGGCAGTCTTCTATGTATAGTTCTGAAGTGATATGATTTGTGTGGAAGCACTTCTCTTGCTTCTCTGGCCCTACTGAATTGCAGCTGGCATGTTCCAACTCGACACCCATTAAGAACTTGTAGCAGCTCCTCCGATTTACAGTTTTGATATGAAAATGGAGATGGCATTAGAACGGAGGTTTTCGATGAAATCTGGGAGTTTTTCCTGTTGCCCAACCACTGTTGACCTCTCGGGTCAATTTCCTTTTTTTCGTCGCTAGTTTTTCACATTGACCCAGTTTGTTTCAGTATCACGACTTACCTCTACGATTTTCAGCGCTGAATTTTCTGGCTCCGATCAGATTTCTTTCTTCCCACCCTTAGGAGACTCAGTAACCTCGCGTGTTCCCATCGCTGAGCAGGAAGGTTGTAAACCGGCCAGCGGCCGATGAGGTGGATCTACCTCCGGCGATGGATTAGGCGGCGTGCTGCCGTTTCGGGCTGAATGGGTTTGAACTTTGAAATGGGCTAATTTAGAGAGTGGGGAGAGCTTTTAGTGGTTAGAGAGAGAGACATATTTGAAATCGGCCATTGCTGAGCAGCATGAGAATGCCATCAGAAAGCTTCCTTGAAACTGTTACTTGTTGAGTGTGCTCAAGTTTTCTATATATATTATCACAAACTAATGATCTGTCAATGTATGGTTTTTAGTTACCAAATAAATGTTTGTTTTCCCTTCCATTTTTCTTGTTTTCCTTTGATACTGAGGGTGCCATGTGTGGATGCTACTTTGCACTGGATACCTATTCAAAGGTTAGCAGCATGCAAGAGTTGGGAGCTCAACAAATTGGGCAACATGGGAATGATTGGAAAATGATAAGGGGAAGGAAAATATGGGAAAGAAAACAACAAAAAAAGTACATGGCAACGCATTATTGGATGACCATTAATTGTAGGGTATGCTGCCAAGTGTGTTCCTGTACTTTTTCTACTCAAATTTTCACTCCCCGTATCATATTCCGGAATGATTGTTAATCATTTGCCTCTGAAAGAACTGGGAAATTATGCACTGATTGATGAAGTTCATCATTGCATAAGAACTACTTGTCTACTTCTAGTGCATTTTGTGTATGAATCCTTTGTAAATATCAGTAGTTCTCAAAAGACTGTAAAGCAATGATAATTTTTCTCGGTGAAGAATTTGTAATGATGGTTATGAAACTAAAAATGGTTGCTTGATTATGAACTTCAAATATCAATTACAATGAGATAAAAATGTTGCTAGTTATGTACTCCCTAGCAGGGTTCCCATGCGGGCAGTCTCTAGTTATGTACTCTCTAACAGGGTTCAAAAAAGCAGTAGTTGCATGCGGGCAGGCGGAGGCTGCCCGACGCGCTTTTTAGAATACTGCTCTTTACACAACTCTAACCCATGCACCCCCACACATTGGACATCCATATACCCATCTGCTGATCCACCAGATTTCCTTATCGTTCTGATTCGAAGAACTGCTTGAACCAGGCGAAGAAAAAGAACTGGTCTGCCGCAAGCATCTTATGCACTACACAAGTAACAGCACGGGAAATTATTAAACCAGAAGGCAAATTAACTGCAAAAGTAGAAGGGCACACCAACCTTGTACCAAACTCCTTCGAGACCCGTCTTCCAGAGAGCTGTCACGACATCTCTTCGGGAACCCATAATACCGTAATAAGCTCCTAGACCGACGGACGTATTCAGTCCAAAAGCTGCATCTCGCTCTGACATCCTGCGTTTTCGTGGCCACAAGGTATGTGATCCGCGATAAATTCCAGCATTTTCTGATGAACCCAAATCGGTCAAATCTGCAGAGCTGAAAATTTTAGTGCCGTCATCTGAAGGACTGTTATCGTTCGGATCTGACCAAGGCCCACCAAACATATGCCTCTTGTGCCATTCTTCAGCAGGAGGATGAAGTTCTAGCTCCCGCAGAAGCAGGCCTGCAGCATCTGCACCCCTAGGGCGGGGCATATTCTACATGGGGTCAATAAACAGGAGTGTCTGGATCAAAATTTGTAGGAACGGAGTATCCAAATGGCAGATTTGTTCGGGTAACGCCACTCCCAATCCCAACAGAGGGCATAAACACAATTTGAAAAGTAAACCAAGTACATCATCAACAATAGATGAGTACCTGCATATGAGGGCCAAGGGATGCCTCTACAACTTCTGGTAGAACAGTATAGTTCCCATCAATGTAGTGAAGTCGGACCTGGATGTTGCTGCTCCCTACCTGGGACGCCGGGAGTGGATGCGCCAATCCTGATGTTCTCCGACAGAGGTCCATAAGAATAAGAAAAAGGACTTTTACCTGAATGGATAACCACCAGATGAAAATAATGATTATATGAAAAAACAATTATGGAAGAAAGAACTTCCATTCAGAAATTACAATTTCTATATGCAAGTGCAATGGAAAATGTAAACAAATAAGCTCTAAGTCTAACGTTTAGAATAACAATACACTTTCCAGGTTCAGTCAATAGAGGATCTATATCTATGGTATCTTACCTCCTCAAACGTATACCCTTGGCCAGCATTGCCTGAACCTAATCTTGACCGGCTAGTAGGAACTTCTTCGTGCCCTTTTGTATTCCCAACCTGTCCAGTTCTTGTAACATGAGGTTCTTCTGGTCGTGCCACAGTGGATCCCACCTTGGCAGTGACTGAGTTGGAATCTTCTGATTTACCAAGCACACCAAGCTGTGACTTTTGAATGGATGAATCAGTATTTCTTTGAGCAGCTCCAATATAACGTGGCAGTTGGTTTCGTCGGAAGAAAAAACAAAATAGCAGGAGCTGGCATAACCGTTGAAGGAAATGGCAATCCCCAATAAGCCTAACAGCTGGAGTCCCCGGAAAGGTTCCCGTATTGATGCTTATTGGCATAAAGGTTGAAGGACCACTGATAGAGCTTGTAGCAGAACTGGGAACACCATCAGTTGTACTAGTAATCTTTGCGATGGCTCCTTGTACCCATGCTTGCATCTGTGTGTTCCCTGGGGTGCTCGTATTTACACCTTGGGCTCCTGAAGTCAAAGTTCAATAACCAGACAAAAAATAAGACTACTGCAGGTCAAGCAGAGAAAAATAAATAATAATAATAATAACATAAGAAAAGAGATCAATAAAGAGAATCAGCTCCACAAGAGAAAGCTACATGGGTACTCATTATACTAATGAGGATTTCACAATTCTGGTGCTACATGGCAAACTCACCTTGAGTTGTAGTAGGTGCACCAGAACTCTGGGTGGGGCTCGTTACCGCATTACGGTTTCCACCTGTGCCAGCTGAAGCAGCATGACTTGCCAGAGTACGACAGAAACTAGCATAACGTCGTAAACGTGTAATGAAATGTGATGCTAGATCTAGAACTGCATCAACATAAGCCTGCATAATACAGAAACTTAAGAGAATATACACGTGATAAAGTACAAGAATTGGTGAAGATGCGGATGAGGGAAGAACGATAGAAGGAGAAAAGAATAAAGAAGTAACAAGAAAAAATCAAAAGATAAGATGTCAACCTGGATACTAAGAACCAGGGCCGGTTCAACAGCCATAGCTTCAGGGTCGATACTGGATAATGTCTCACCAGATGCTTGCCAAGGTTCTTGCACCAAGGCTGAAGGATTCATTAAAGCCGATTCAATTCCTTTACCAAGCATGTCCAGCAGTAGCCTTGCCTGCATATCAAGCACCATAGCCCTAACCTCTTGAGCAGTTGTACCTTCCAGTAACCTACATTTAATTCTGTCCAAACTCTGCAGTATCAAATAATTTTGAGAATAGACAAGTGTCTGAGGTTGTAAGAGCACGATGAAAACTGGAAAAGGGAACCCATGAAATTAATAATGGAAATAGCAAACTCACAGGTCCATACTGCTCCCTATGTTGAGTGGAGGGAAGGGAGTGGAAATCAGCATCCAAAACCGCAATGACACTGCTCAGCGAAACTAGAAAAAAAAAATTGAATCAGCAAAAATACCCAAGCCAGGATCCGTGGACACGTCTTAGTATAGGTATAACTCACAGTTATACATAAGGGCTGGTAAAATGTTTATTTATAAGGCATAACACGATCTGTAGCTTACAAAATATATATATATATATGTATCAAACCCTTTCAGCAGCATGAACAGCAGAATCTGCTAAATGACGTTAATCACCAACTAATTTCTAACTTCCAGTAAATATTGAATGGAAAAACGCATAAAATCAAAGCATTACTACCAATGCCATCCTCTGAGGCACTCTGCGTACACCCAATAGCATCCCACCAATCCACCCCAACCAAAAGGCTCCACCAAAATCTGCCAGCATATAGAAGCAGCTGAGGATTATATATTATCAAGAATTACGGAACCCTCAATAATCATACATTACATCTGACCAAACACCACCTTTAGTTCTACAACAATCCATTTTGGCATACCTCTCAGCAATGGCCCGCTCCCATGTTGCAGAATTAGCTTTCGTTTGACTACCACGAATTGGCGGAGGAAGAACCCGAACAATTTTTAACATTGTACAGTCCATGCTGGTGTCATGCCAGACAGAAGCTGAACAGCAACTAGTTGAGGAGAAAGCCAGCGCAGCTATTGCAGAGCCAACATTGACCTGGTAGCTATCAACAGATGTGAAGTTTGCACTGGAAAAAATATAAACCCCACCTCGGAGGAAAGTAACAGCAACTTCGCCTCCATGAGCAGAATAACCAATTCGAGCGAGAGTTCTAACATCACTAGGCAGATCAAAAGGATCAAAACTGACCCTTTTTACAATCTCTACACCGTTATCTGAATTATTTTTCACGTCACAGGTAGGCGTAATTGTGGCCCCAGGAAACTTGGAGAAATAGCCCAATGTGCGTAGGCATTTTATCACTTTACTCACCCAAACTGTTTGCTTGGGGGCCTGCCCACTGAAGTTAGAACTGGTGTTACCAAATATCGGATGGATCACAACATTCTCCACAGTTGATTCCCAGCATTGTACTCGCCAGCCCGTGACTGAAGGACCCTCATCAGGGTCATACGGAGACATGTACTGCCCTGCATTATAGAGCAACAAAACATTGCTCAGAACACAAATACTTGTCAACAACATAAAAAAGTAAGCACACAAATGTCCTGAACGAAAACTTTAGCATCTACAAGAGACTTTTCAAAAGAATGTCTGGAGTACGAAGATTTTGGGATTACTCGTTCAGTTTCTAAAACCTTTCCAATAACTAATGGAAATTAAATGATAGAGTCCAATGCCTAATTCCACAAACCGTAATAAGTGAAGGCCTATTTACGACAGAGAAACATAGATTAGTTACCAAGGACCGCAGACTTTGATCATGATGACTAGACACTGTAGATTTAAACAAAAAAAAAAGATAGAACGAGATTAAGATTTAAGAATTGTAAAACATCCAACCGAAGTAAATGTTTTCTGCAAGAGTCTTGCCTAACAAAAGAATTAATATGAATCAAGACGAGGTTACAGCAGGTGCAATTGAAATTTGGATAATAATGCACTGCGTGAACGCTAACCAGATTTAGCCACCAAATAAATAAAATTTAACCGCACGTGCAACTGAAAGAAAGATTGGTTTGATTCCGTATAAAAGACAACACCTTCAACAATCAGGATAGATATCACAGAACCACCACGAGTTGGATCAAAGGCAACCGCAGTAACGCCAGAACCCCATGTTGTGGCAGCAGCTGACTGGGCTGCAGCCTCAGGAGTGACATATGCAGAAAAATTTGAAACTGGAGAACAATGAAGTGCCACCATGTCAGAGTAATCTTGTTCTGTATGCTTCTTCCCTTGTTTCGATTCTAGTACCAAAAACTCCTGCCAGCTGAACAGATATGCTGCTAATGGTGCAAAACCATCCCAAGAAGGAGGGTTAAGCGATGGCGGAACTTCAGAATTGACACTTACTTTGGGGGTGCAATAAAAACCATTTCCAGGGCCAGGCATGACTTCCCAAACAACAACAGTTGAAAGGTTAACAATGGGTACACCAGCTACATGCATGGCTCCAGAATCAGTAATAATGACATCAGCTGCCATTATTCCACTTGGTCCAGCACCCAAAAGGCCTTTACTTGTGCAAAACCACTTGGAAGGCACACCACTATGATTAGGTGGCCACTTGGACCAGTGGAGCTGAACAGATCCCGATGAGAAAACAGAGCAAACACAAAGGAAGTTTGGCCAGCCAGCTGCAACAGATATGATACAAAATGATCAAAGGTAATCTGAGAAAGGAGACTGACCGACTATAATGGATCAAGCTAGTTGGAGTCAACAGTAAGGAATATAATGACCAAGCAAGTGGCCATAAAGATTATATCCAATAAAGACTGCAGTGCTGCATAAAGGTGGAAATTGGCATTAGGAAAAATTCTGGTTTCACTATAAGCTAAAGATCGTTTCTTCATCATAAGAATAATGGCTGGGTTCACCCCAGACAGAAGATATTCTATAATTGGCTCTTTCTCAAGGATCCAGTTTCCAACTTTGTATGGCCGGGTGTCAGACTTAGATGATTAAGAAATATAGAATGCAATAACAAAAAAAATAGAATGCAATCACTGAGCAGCATGAAGCAGAACGGGCCTCAAAGAGCACTCTTGCTCCCGAAATGTGATTAAGATATACAAGGTAGAGCACAAAATGCATATGAAACACCAAATATTGAATCCGCAACAGATTGTCTCTGTATTGCTCAAAATCAAGTAAAATACTAGCTGAAAACATAAAAACTAAAAGAAGAACACTGCAATACTACTAAAAGATGCTTTCAACAAAAGAAGGTGTATCCATACAACAAAAAACCTGGAGCATGAGGTTGCTGAGAAAGAAATTTTTCCTCAAACGTAGACTTCGTCGAACCAATGGATCCAGCAGCCAACCACCTGTACTATTTGTGATAACCGAGTCAGTATGGGAGCTAAGAGTTATATACTTTAAGAAACCAAATAATCAAAGTACTACATACTGGAGAAACTCCAGAAAGCCACTTAGTAGTAACTACAGTATCCTGGCGCCACTGATACTCCAGCTGCCAGCAACTAGCTTCTTTCACAAGATTCGCTGGTCCCTGCAAATTGTTGAAGTTCACTAAAAAGAATGAATTTTGAAAAGTTGTATTTTCTCTCAATAAAAAAAAGGCAATGTAATTTTAAATGCAAATGCTGCATATTCTAGTCGCCAGACCAAACATGATTTAAACTAAAGGGAGCAGCCGTACCTGGGAAGGCTGAGTCCAAATGGTAACCCGGCCATGGAAATTGACCACAAGTAGAGCCCGAGGACATGAAACGGGGGACCACTCAATAAACTGAATAGAGTCACGAGGAGAATCTACCAAAAATTAAAATGAGAATCACTATCAATAATATCATCAACCTTAGTACAGAAAAGCATGCATCATTTTTTTCTAATATTCAGATCATCTGATGCTGGTTTCTAGTTTACTCAATCTTAAACGGCATAAATGATAGAAAAACCTACCATCAATGAGAAAATTGGTAAAGCAAACCGATCCGTATAATAAATGAGCCTCGTGCTAATATGAACATTGCGAATTTACTGATACATTTGATTAACAAGTTGCAGAGTATACCTGCAATAACATTGAGAACTGTAGACTCAGTCGGCCGCTCGGGAATGACTAAGTATATAGGGATCCAAAACGGAGTGTTGGTTGTTGAACTACAAAGAAAGATGAATATCTAAATAGTTAGTATTAAAATTTTAAAACAAAAAGTCACATGTTAACATTTGTATTTAAATAAACGTCAACCAGGAAAACGGTTCGGCGGATCATCTATCTGTAAGGAACAGTATAATATATATGAAGAGAGATTCTCAGGTACCCAATCATACGGAGCTCAATTCTAATATGAGCATTCATTTGTCAATCTGACGGTTCACATTAAATGAGTCATTTAAGTCATTTTAAGTGACCATCTAATCTTAGCAGTCTGCCAGATGGATGCCCCAAATTAGAATTGAGCACAACAACACTTGAGCATTAGAGAATTCATCTATATATAAATATTTTCACTTATTATAATCAAACCATGAGAAATGGTGCTTGATGTATATAGAACACCAGCCAATGCTCGTGAAATTGGGACGGTCTTACCTCCATTCATCCAATCAAGAAATAAGGTATGGTCTTTTTTAAGTGTACCCAACATGAATCCCAGAAAATAAAAGTTCCACTAATGTTTCGAAACATATAATTAATGCAAGCACCGTCTTCTTCTTTAAATGGCTCAAGGATGTCATCTAGTTAAGTATTATTAAGAACAAAGAGTTACAATTCTGCACAGATCAAATAACAAATAAGACATGCGAATTATCTCACCTTGGAATTCGAGCACATGTTTCTGATGCACAAGCTATGGCATTCAACTTCCCACACCAAGCAACAGCACTACAATATAACCAGGATGAATACGTAAGATAACAAAATAAACAATAACTTCACAGAAAACCAAAGAGGCATATACGCGGGGTTCAATCTGTCATTTCTTAACGGAGGGTGTAGAGAGGCAAAATATCTTAAAACTAATATAAAATGAAGAAAGTTAATAGCCTGACTGCCCAATAAACTCCTGGTCCATGAGCACCTTGGCCACTTAAAACAGTTAACCACATTATAGGCGCACTCATAACTGTATATGCAATAGAACCATCTAGCTTTCACAAGCTGAGCAATGCAAAAACTCAAAAGTTAAAAAGAATAGAAAAAATGATGCAACAGTTGGGAATAAAATGTGCAGCCAGCATCATCACAACAAAGCGGCAATCGACAAAATTTGATTCTTTGCATCTTAAAAATCGTAGGGAAATTGCTAATACTCTTCTACAAAAAATCATCCACCCAATCAATCGTGTTCATTGAATGAAAAGATTATCCTTTTTTCTCAATCAAACCAGACCATCCAAATGCACATTCCGCACATGATTTCGCTAAAAGACACGCACACACACCCAAAAACAAAAAATCGAAGATGATTCCACAATGTGACAGCACTAATATTTTCCATATCCAGTCCATTAACGCACCTAAAAGTACGGCACAGCTCCGGAACGCTCATCTTATGCATCAAACTAGATTTTGGCTGCTTCAGCTTAATACAGAAAACGGTAGCCGGTTCTACATGATCCTCTTCCATTATATCATCCGTAGAGTTGACACACGCAGTATCAGCCTCTTTCTCCGCCATTACCAAGTCTTCTTCTTCCGCCTTCTCGTCTGAGTTCCTTGCAGAAGAAGGCGATCCAGGAGACGATGACGGTTCCTCCTCAGATTCCCTCTCGCTGGTCGTTCGTTTTACTTTTCCGGTTAGTGCTTGACCTTGGGAGGGTAGATTGGAACCTCGATTGGAATTGGAATTGGAATTATTCTCACTGTCACTCATTTAGATTAACCGGCAAGGACCCGAAGAACCCTAATATATATTTGTATACGTATAGAGAGAGATTGGTAGGAAAGTCAGCTAGTGAAGGCGACAGGAATGACTGTCGTGAAAGCTGGAAAGGGAGAAGATAGGGAGTTGGCCTACTTGTACCCTCTTCCTCTTTACTGCCACTCAATAAAATCACACCTAAAAAGTTTAGTTATCATGCTTGCCACATTATGAGATTTAAAAATGGGATCCATAAAGAGGATACATGTATCATTGCTCGGCCTAAAATGATGGAAATTGGTGAATATTTTTTATGTTGCAGACTTTATGGTCCCGAACACTCACTATTATGTCGAAATTTATTATTAGCCGTTGGATGTGTGTTTCAATGGTCGAGAGTTTATGCAAACATTAGCTGGAGTTTATGAAGACATGTTCTAGAGTATATTCTCTAATCATGGCCGGGATGGAGCAAACCAGCAGAAATTGGCAAGTATGCACATGAACCGGGTGTTTGTGCACAATTTCGACACCATAAGGTAAAATTCGGCACCATAAAATCTGCACCAGAAAAAAATTTGAAAAAGGGGAGCGTAAAGTGATACATACCGTGGGAAAATTTTCGTATGTGTGCTCAAAATTTCTCCAACTCGTTAAAATGTCATGCTGTGCTGATGCTTTAAGCGCGATGTTCTTAATTCGTCATTAAGGACGTTGTGTTGAAGCCTTCAGAACGAATTAGCATTCGCGCTGATGGCCTCAGCGCGGTCATTGCCGCTCAGTTTTCCCGCTCACTTCCGCGTTGTTGGCTTGTGCACGGCCCCTCCTATTTAAACAGCCTTCCAGACTTTCATTTACTGTACCTACAAAACAGATATCATTTAAAGTATCTATCTAGAAGCCTTCAGCGCGAATTTAAAGCGTCGGGTAGAGTAGCTATTAGTAGTCTTCTTGTTTTTCGGATGTATTTTTTTGTATTCAGTTTTGTGCATTTAAAATTTTTAATATTTAATTAATATTAATTTATTTTTAATGTTTTATGTTAGGATATATTATAATAGATAATTTTGACGGTTCTGAATTTTTTTGATTGGTTTTTCGGGTGAGTTCGCAAATCCCTGATTTAAATATGCTTCCGGAGTATGTCGAGCTGAACTCATCAACTCAAAATCCCGATTATTCACATGAATCGTATTTAAATTATTCGCAATATCCTTTCGCGCCAAGCCAAGATATATGATCTCAACCAATAGCCAAGGAGGTTATTCTCAACCACCCAATAGCTAGATGTTGCCTCGAAGTAATGCAGCTGACAACTTATCCCCTATTATCGATCCGAAAGGCGATACAGCAGACATTGATGTAGATGCCATCAATTCTGAACCTGACACTGAAGATGAGAGAGAGGATATACAACCTGTTTAGGTGCGGTCACACGTAGATCACATGTGTGATGGATCATACATCCCATATTACCAGACGGGATCTCCTATGATGAGGGACTCAATGAATATTACACCGCCATTGAGCAGAAAACGTTTCAACTTAGGTCTGCTTTGAAGTGAGTCAACTGTTCAAAGATAAGCCCCATCTTCAACATTCGGTAATGAAGTACCATATTATGGTGGCGAAATGGAATTCTGGGTGGTTAAGAGCGATAAGAAACGGTGGTATGTTGCATGTAAGCATCATGCCGAAGGTGCAAAATGTGATGAGGCGTTCACTGCGCTTTACAGATCCAATGGTTGTAAATGGGAAATAACTTATATGTGGCTAGAGCACAGGTGTGATCCTAATGTGATGACCGAGTATCACAGTAATCTGATGAAGACATTTGTTGCACAAGATTTACGTGGCCTAGTCCGTAAAGATGCAGGTAATACGAATTTATTTTTCTGTGCACTTCATATATATGTACGATCGTAATTTGATGAAGATGTTATTATTTTTTAGGCTTTACGGCGTACAAGGTTCAGCAGTTAATGCAAAACAGATATGAATTTGAGATCCGATATTCAAAGGCTTGGTGGGCAGTCCAACGTACTTTTGAAATCGAACATGGTACATGGATGTCTAGAGTTGCACGTCTATCCGCCTATCTCGCAGCACTTCAATATTGGGATCCGACATATGTTGTGGATTGGAGGCTTGAGGATACTGACAACCCAATAGAGAATGAGCTGAAATATGTGTTTTGGGCCTTGCATCACTGCGTACCAACACTGTTGTCCTGTTCGGTCTGTAGAATGAACACATCTATACTGCCCGTATAAGTTGAAATTATTTGTTGCGGTAGCATTAGATGTCTGTGGACACATATTGCCAATTGCATTTGCATTAGTAGATGAAGAGAACACTGAGGCGTGGCGTTGGTTTCTCAAGAAATTAGAAGAGCACGTCACGTCAAAGGATGTTAGGCATCATTGCTTAATTTCGGATAGAGATTTCGGAATTCTGGGAGCTATTCCTAACGTACGCACATTCAATGGCGAAAGAGGTGACTCTAGATTTTGCTTATGCCATATATGCTCTAATTTGAATCGTGAATGCAAAGACAAGGTGGCTAAAGGAATGGTATGGAAAGCCAGCTCCAAAGATAGCAAGACAAAGTTTCACAGTCAGATGACCGCAATTTTACGCCGGAGTCAAAAAGCGTACGATTACTAATGAACATCCCTTTAGAGATGTGGACATTATCGTATGATGGAGGACCACGATGTGTAATAATGACCACAAATCAGGTAGAGTACTTCAATGGAGTGTTGAAGGGAGCGCAGCGATTGTCCATCACATCGATCATGAAGCAAATACATGATAGTTGCGTTGAATACTTCAATGCACGTAGGTGTGATTGTGTGCGCATGATATCAAATATTGATGCGTGGAGTGAGAAGGCCAGACATTTTTACGAGCGAGATCTGGTACGTGCTCATATGCACGAAGTGCAGCCATTCGATATGATTGAGGGTGGAACTCGATATCACACACAAGTTACTACAAATGGCTCACGTGAACATCAGCGTGTGGAGTTAAGTATCCACCATTGCTCTTATGGTAAGTGGTCTCGCTACAGCATTCCGTGCTCTCATGCGATACAGGTTAGTTTTTCATTAAACAACGTTTTACTAAATAATTTATATATTGATCCTAACGTTTAAAAATTTGTAGACATGTCGGAAATATCGTAAGGATCCCATGGATTATTGTTTTCCAGCTGGAAGAACCAACTCCTGCATTTTCATTGATACACAAATTTAAGTTAAAGAAAAAGAAAAGGACCGGCCGGAGAACACCTAATGGAAGAATACATAATGAACAAGACGAAAGAGTAATTCCATCTCAAAATAGTGCTGGCAGACCTCCGGGTCGTGGGCGTGGTCGTCGTAGAGAAAGTAGGCGTGAACGCTAATCAAATGATGACGTACATATTAATTGATATATAGTATATTTTATTGACCTTTTTATGATTGTATCAGTGAACTTATTTTACTAAACAATTTATTAAGCAAAATTCAATACAATAATTTCTCGTCTAAGTAAATAACAAATAAAATTAATTCATTCATCGTCTAAGAAAATCAGTAATATTTCCTCTAATCAAATCTTCCTCGTCCCTGTCATCCTCTGCTCCCAAATTGGTTTGTTGATGTGAAGTACCCGCTTCATGATCGTGCTGCATTGGAGGATGGTTCGCCTCGTTTTGAAATCCGCCAGGCAGCTTCTTATGTATCTTCACAATAAGTGATGTCATAAATTGTGGAGTCTCTAGTTCTGGGTGTTGCGATGCTTGAAACAACTATTGGGCCTGTATATTTAAATATTTATCAGATCAAATAAATTTAAAGTATGAAATAATATAAACTTGAAACTCGAATAAATACATACCAGAAGAGTCATGAAAGGTGCATGATCAACTGACACACCTATTTCCTGAGCTGCCGTGTTTACGGGAGTGCAGAATCTTCGACTGTGTCGCTCGTCCCACTCCAAATAGCCAGGCGCCCAAGTACTTTGCACACCAGCACCTCTAACGTCACTGAGCATGATGTTCATATAACGATTATCCCACATCGCATGGTGATGGATCAAATAAGCTGGCCAATTTTGCGTTCTATGCCTATCATGCGCCTTCGCGTGTGCCAGTGCTTCTCCCTGAACTTCCACCGGGTCAGGTATCCCCTTAGTCCAATCAAATTGATGAACCGTACGTCTACAGTGCATAAACTCGACTATATTAGTGAAAACGATGGTCTCATCGTACGTCCATAGCATAAGGTCATGTTCTGGAATACGAATCATCTCCTCTTCAGTATATGGGGTGGAATTAAACTGTAAAAAATAATATAAAAATCAAAATGAAACTTATAATTTATAATAAAATGAAGGCAGATAGATAATAACAATAAGATTATACCTGAGAGGTCCCAACGACATCAAAGTGCAGCCGCAGCATTCGAACTCAGTGCGACGCTGTTCTTCCACTTCTCATTCATGTCAAAAATCGATTCTCGAATACTGCGGGAATATGTGCACGTCTCCGACCTATGTGAGACAGAATGATCACAGTAGGAATCGACACAATGGAGATGAAATGTGAATATCCCCATATTTGTAACAATTTCATTGCGTCGCCCACATTCTTGTAGTCATCCGCATGAGTCTTGCACAGATTATTCTACAGGCAATACAATAACGCACTACCCCAACTGTATGTGGGTATCGTCGCAAAATTCACTATATACATCAACATATCAAAAGAAATCCTATATCCGCTACGATCCGGAAACATAAGCTCACCCAAAATCAGGGCTAGGATGGCCCGGGCATAATACTGTACTTCTAATTCATCACTATTTTCGTCTATCTATATTAATTTAAAATGATTCCCTAACGTGGTAGCCTTTAGCATATTTTCGGAAATATCCTTCAGACCAACAATCATGCTGTAGAAGTGCTCCGTATACTGCTAGGTACGAGGTAAATGCTATGTACCACCAGTACCTTGCAGCTCAGAAACTGGTAGCCCATTAAGTGAGAGTTCCCATATCATAGAAACATCCTGCAGCGTGATGGTACACTCCCCTAATGACATCCAAAATGTATGAGTGTAAGGATGTCATCGATCAGTTAGAGCCGTCACAGAATGCCAATCTGTCTTTAGTGGACAACTATAATATACCCCCCCAAACCCAGCATTAACAATATATGGAATAACTCAATCAGGCAAATTAAGTTCACGAAGTTGTTTATCGGGATGCCTGCAAGTTACTACCGTGTCCATATCAATGTCTCCTTTTAAAACACGTGTACTTATGTGATCCTCCAGATCTCCAATAACTTCCTGAGAATCTAGGCGATACAGACTGGGACGCTGACTCTCACCTGACTGTAACTCATATTGAAATCTACAAAATATATTGTAATAATAAGAATAATGGATAAATTTAATATTTATA
The DNA here is from genome assembly GCA_025802335.1 of Pinguicula primuliflora. Lineage (NCBI taxonomy): Eukaryota > Viridiplantae > Streptophyta > Magnoliopsida > Lamiales > Lentibulariaceae > Pinguicula > Pinguicula primuliflora. The sequence goes on along the minus strand of JAOYMZ010000019.1, from coordinate 1,034,895 downwards.
ATTAATATTCGCGTAATTAATAAATTTAACAAAGTATTAAA
>JAOYMZ010000019.1:1001076-1034754 GCA_025802335.1 Pinguicula primuliflora | reverse complement strand
ACGAACGAGCTTTTATCGAGCCGAACTCGAGCTTGTTCGCGAGCGGCTCTGTTCGTTTACAGCCCTATTTGCAAGCCCAGGAATTATTCCCAGCTTTAGGCAAATTGAGATTTTTAAAATCTCGATTTTGAGAAAAGCGAGACTTCTCGTATATAAACACACCAACAATTTACCATTGCAGTACCAACAAATCAAACAATATCTCCTATTCTAGTGCAGTTTCGAAGCAAAGTAGTAATTTGGAGTGAAGTTTGGTGTAAGTTTTCCTATCAATTCGCACTTTCATATATTTTTATTAATTATGTATATAATATTTATTTAATCGTAGTTTTTTTATTAGAAAATGATCAACTATTTCGGATCTGGATTCTAAGTCGGGAGTGGTTTGTCTGGGTAATAAGATTTAAATTTTCCACCAAGACGATTATCAACACCAAATTAGTCTAGAATCTAGATGGAGGGTGGACAGTCCTCAATCAACCATGCCACCACTACGAGAAGCCAGACAAATATTTATAGATCCGCAAGCTGATTTGGCAGATCCCATAGGAGGTAACGTTCTTGATTCCAAACCTGAAAGTGACGATGATGGTGAGGATATACACCCGATCCAACCACAACCTCAGGTAGATCAGATATACCCATCGCCGTTAGATAGTGGCTCACCCCAGTGGCATTATAATACATATCCTCTACACGAGGACTCTATGTCTATTCCCCTTCCATGAGCACAAGTCGTTTCAACGATGATATTGGCATGATAGAGGTCGGCCAATTATTTCGGGATAAAGCATATTTGCTACGGTCTGTAGAGAAGTATTATGTTGTTCACGCCAAAAAGGGTATTTTGTGCGTACAAGAGTGATGCGAAAAGGTGGTTACTCTGGTGCAAGCAATTCGATAGTACCTCTTGCATGTGGAATCTCATTGTGCATTTCAGGCCCAATGAGTGCAAGTGGAATATCATCAAAATTGGCTACTCCCATGCGTGCGTATTGCCTACGCCATATTTGTCCGAATGTGAATGCTAGATACAAAGATAAGGAGGTCAAGGAAATGACTTGGAAAGCGGGTTCAAGTTCAAGCAAAATAAAATATCATAACCAAATGGATAAGATCCTCCCGCGTAACCCTGATACACACCAATACTTAGCTGACATTGATCTAATTAAGTGGACACTGGCCTACGATGATAGAGCTCGTTGTGGTATTATGACAATGAATCAGGTCGAATGTTTCAATGAAGTTCTTAATGGTGCACGCCGATTTCCGATCACCTTAGTTGTGCGACAAACACAGGAGAGCTCATTAAATACTTCAAAGTACGGATGAGTGATTATGCGAGGATGATCTCAACGATTGAGGCGTAAAGCGATAAAGCGAGAAATGCACCCCAAGCCATCACGTGGTAACTTATGAGCCCATATTTTTGCCTGTGAGGTATGTGGCGCAGATACGAAGATCACAGGATACACACTCTCTGACCGTATGTGTTCTTGTGGCAGTGGTCGCGCATGATACAGGTTATTGTCTTTATTACTGAACTTGATATTTGGTTGAATAACATATATTTAATCAATTAAAATATGTAGGTTTGTCGTAAATACTGGGAGGACCCTATGGAATTATGCGTTCTGCAACTGATAATCCAGGATCTCAGGCAAACATATGAGATGTCATTCTACCCGCAGGGTCCTCGGTTTGAGGTACTTGCGCCATCTTTCACGCTAATGCATTCCCTTATTCGACGACAAAAGGTGAAGTCGGATCCCAAAGGAAAAGATGAGAGAACACCAAACGAGATGGATGCGGGAAAACCGCAAGAACAATGCGGAGTAAGTATTTATTTTATTTAATCTCATAAATTCCATTTTTAATATATCTAACCATAACCTAATATTCTTGTAAAAGAAACAGCCACCTCTATAAGTTCACCGGTGGATATTATGATTAGAGTTATTGTATTTTTATTTTATGTATTATTTATTAAGGATTTATATCAATGACATCATTTCACAATAAAAAAAAATCATTAAAAAAATATCAATACAACAAGTGCAATATCAATAAAAATATTTCAAACTAAATGTCCACACGAACTAAACATCTTGGACTTCATAGTTTTTAGATATTTATGTTCATCAGTAAACTTTGCTTTGTCGTTCATAACAAGTAAATGGGTTGTCGGATCAATAAGTGCATTATTTGTCAACATGAATATTTTAACACAAAAATAGAATATTTTCCACCATGCTAACTGATCCTCAACTTGACAATGAGTGGGGGTCAACGACGAAGGAGTCATACGTCTTACTTCAACATCGGTGCACGAATTCAAGCTTAAAATCAGAAAGGATATTTTACAACTACCATAACCCTCATCCTGCATACCACCTTCTATTGCGAGATCTACTGTTGCTTTGAATATGAGTTCCCGCCATTTGCTATTTGTGTCATATCAGGTCTAACTCATTGTCTCTGAAAAAATGTAATTTCGTTAAAATAATTTAATGCATACGAAAGTGCAAATTGATAGAAAAACTTACACTAAACTGCACTCCAAATTGCTACTTCGTTTTAAAACTGCACTCGAATGGTAAATATTTTTTGATTTGTTGGTATTAGAATGCTAAATTGTTGGTATGTTTATATACCAAAAGTCTCGCTTTTCCTAAAATCGAGATTTTAAAAATCTAAGTTTTCCATCCTAAGGCTGGGATTAGTTCCCGACTTTGCGAAACACGGGAATATATCCCGACTTAGCAAAATGCAAGTATATATCTTGGTCTTACCAAAGTCAGATTTCCTACCCACCGTCATTAATTATGTCCGATTTAATGAAGGCCAGTATTTATAAATCCAAACTGTGGAAAAGCATGAACTAATTTAAAAAAGAAAACTGCTACATATACTTAGTGTTTTTGTACATATTCTCTTACATAGTGTCGTTTCATTGTGTTCCACTTAAAATTGGGTGTCGTTTCCAAAACTCATTAATTACCAAACGACAATATATTTTTATAGAAAAGCTAAGAAACGAAACTATGTAAGGGAGTATGTACAAAAACACTAAGTATGCGTAGTGTTTTTCTTTAAAAAATTAGTGTGAGTTTGTGCCATAAAAAATTTGTTGTGGAATGTTTTCCGTTAGTTCTTTTTTTTTTGATAAGTTACTGTATGTATATATGTACATATTTAAGTTTGTAATTGGGCCACATCCTCATACTTACGTTACGATACATTGGCTCCCTTATCCTGCCAGCCCAAAACGAGGCAAAATTGACCGTGAGCTCTCAGCGCTAGCCACGATCGGAGGTGGATCTCTTCTAACACCTTCTGAGTACCTGGCTGCTCCTGCTGCAAAATTGTAAGATTGACCATACAGTAAATTATCAGAAGAGAGGCCAGATTTTGCGATATTGTGATGGGTAGTGAAGTGTCTGGTGTTGGGAGATGAAGAATAGCGGATCATCGGGAAGAACTATCGGCAATCGGTTCGTTCTTAATTGGATTGTCATCGATTTTCCAGCGCGACGCTTGGATATACGGCGAGAGGGAATTCAGTTATTGCATTCACGACGTTGGTCATGTTGGAAATCTTTCACGTTTTGTCGGCTTCTATTAATTGTGATTTAATTCATTCATTTTATTGGGCTTGATTTGTAATATAATGTAAGCTCAGTATCTCGTAGTACAACGTGGATGACAGCTGGTATATGCCTGTTTAGTTGACCCAATCCTTAATGGGTAGGATTGTGGACCCAACATTTTGTTATTGGGCTAAGTCCCTCCTCCTATCTATATAAAGGACCTTCCTGACCCATTAAGGCTGTCCAATTCAATTTTCACGATAGATCTCGGAGGAGAAGACTTTCCCTGACTCTTGGACTTCAAGTTCTTCACATCATGTCAAATTTTACTCCGCAAATTGGTGCACGATTCTGATAGATGTTATATAATCTACGTATAGTTTCATAAATTTCTCACAGCTAATTCATCAATGAAAGATAGTATTGCAGCTCACTGTGTCCAGTAATAATTATTCCTTCACCATAGGTGTCATATTGGGGCCTTCCGGCACGACCAAGCATCTGCATGACATCTAAAGGACTCAACTCAGTCCACGCTCCTTTATCAGGATTGTAGATTTAGGTACTCTTGATAATAACTGTATGAGCGGGCAAATTAACACCCCTGGCTAATGTTGCGGTAGAGACCAACACTTGTACATGCCCAGCTGCAAAAAGGTCCTCGACAATTTGCCTATCAGCTCTAACCATGCCTTCATGGTGAACCGGTCCTCATTACGAACCTCTGACATCTCCACGACACTGTACGGAGTAGACACGAACTATGCACAACATACGAAACATTAGCAGTATTAAATGAAATATGAACATCATAATAATTCAATTTGATACGAAATCATGAAAATACGAACCTCCTCGGCACGAACAGTATCCAACTGGCTGCGGATCGTCCGAATCATATGTCTAATAATTCGTAATAACAATTCGTAAAATCTTCCGTAAACTCTAACAATTCGTAATAAAAATTCGTAAAATGTTCCGTAACCCATAACAATTCGTAATAAAAATTCGTAAAATCTTCCGTAAACTCTAACAATTCGTAAAAAAAATTCAACTTAATTCGTAACAGAAGGAGGCGACGGCGACGAGAAGGAAGACTCATCTTTGGGAAGAAACGGGCTTCGGAAGAACGGGAATCGGCGACGGCGACGAAAAGGAGGCGACAGCAAGGAGGCGGGCGACGGGATGGACTCAGATTCGAACTGATATAAGCAAAATGCCCAGGCTTGGCAAGGACGGGATTTAGTAATCCCGTCCTTACCAAGCCCGGGCGAAGTTAATACTCGTCGTTAGCGGCATTAATGATGCCCGGGCTTGCCAACAACGGGATTACTAAATCCCGTTTTTCGGAAGCCTGGACTATACGCCCGTTGTTGCCAAGTCCGGACAGTGACAAATACAAAAAACGGCGAGACCCTGTGGCAAAAGAAAAAATTTGCCCATATTGTATTACATCATGAATTCTAATCCTAATTATCCACCCTTAAACAGACAAACAAAATTAAATCACTTAAATCAAATGATTATTTGATCGTGAATGTCTGAATTAAAATAATATGATCACTATTAGAATTCGGAATAGTCCGAATCCAACACATACTCACTGCTCACCTCGACAATTTAGGCTGCTTTTTGCGGGAGAAGAAATAAAACGCATCCAACTGAAATTCAATTGCACTTCACATTTTTCCACCTAACCTCCAGCACAAACGAGCTAATTTGGTCGAGATTGTCAAGGAGTTGATTAATATGGCGATTTCTCTTTCTAATTCAATTCCCGGGAGGGTTATTCAAGCCTCCTTTGCCCGCAAAGTGAAAGAGTATGGATTCTCTTCACAGTTATGCAATTCTGTGAACCGTATCCCTTTGAGTAATTTGGTCTCTAATGGAAGTTTTTATCTTGATTGTCAAGCACGGGGAACTAGGTATTAATATTTATTATTGTTCTCTTTTGGTTAATCATGTAGTTTGATGAGTTGATTATTTTTTATCTCTTTGTTTGTTATGCAAATTTTCTATTGGAATTTTCATGAAATTTATCAACCCTGAAATTGTAGTTGAAATATTGAAATTTGGCTTCTGGAAGTTGCAGATGTGTGAAAATTGTGATGGAATTAACTTCTCAATGGCATTCTTTGACTTACCCACCCCACCACACACACACAAAAAAAAAAAAATAAAAGGGATCATTTTTCTTTTGTGTTGATTAAAATCCACAGTACTGGAATTATTATGTATTGTCACTATTTGCTAATATTTCTTGTTCTTGGTAATGTTGAGTAGTTTTTATCGTGAGTATTCTGCTTTGAGCCTTACTGTTACCTTTCTGATTCAAAAGAAAAAAATCTTACCGAGTTCAAGCGATAATATTACAAGAGAATGAGGAGAAAGTGACTGTGGAGGAGTCATTTAATCCAAAAGGGTTCCCTGAAAAGGAAGAAGGAAACTCTTATGACTCGCCCGATGTTTCGGTCCCTTCAAGTGGTTTGGACAAGTGGATATTAAAAATTGAGCAATCTGTGAATGTATTTCTTACTGTAAGTATTCACTGATTTAGATTTTGTAGCGTGCAGTCAGTAGATCCAAACACGATTTCGTGCTGGGCGTTTTTTTATGTCAGTAATTGACTCAAGTCATTAGCTAGCTAGTTAGCTCATTCTTCCCTGAAGTAATAATGTTGCATTGGACATTTTTCAGGATTCAGTTATTAAGATTCTTGACTCGCTATACCATGATCGTAATTATGCAAGGTTTTATGTTCTGGAGACTATAGCGAGGGTTCCGTATTTTGGTAATGACTACAATGTTAATTCTTGTACTCTACTTTATAGATGTGTTTAAATTCAAGATTTCTTGAAAAAATTCGGTATGTTGATTAGTAATAGTTTCTGTGATGTTTCACTGAAATGGCAGTCATGTGTGCTGATTTATTCCTTTTTCAGCTGAGACATCTCATTTCTATATGTATTTCAGTATTCACTTCTCAATGAAGTGCAAAATCTTCCCAACTACAGAAAGCTACTATTAATTTTTACTTAATTCTTTGAAAGAAGAGAAAACTAAATAATACTCCGCGTCCGGAATAAAGTGCTAAAAATGTAGGATTTTTCAATGAGTGTTCAACTTGATTTCAGAAAGTAAATCATTCATGGTATATGTATTTAATATTATGCCACTTCCCATTACCTTTTCTGATAAGATGCTCTGTCTTCATATTCATCTCATGGCAGCATTTATGTCTGTTCTCCATATGTATGAGAGTTTTGGATGGTGGCGAAGAGCTGATTATTTGAAAGTTCATTTTGCTGAGAGCTGGAATGAGATGCATCATTTACTTATTATGGAAGTAATACTCTTTTCGCCTTTCTATTTTTGTAATCATATACCTGATCGTATTTCTTTTCACTAAATTTCATCAATAATACTAGGCAATTGTATTTTGACTGAGTTTGTTCTTCATTTTTTATGCTGAGTAACATATGTCATCATTTCACACGTGATGGAAGGTAAGGTTACAAGTAAAAAGACTGAGTGGGTGAAGGAAACGGTACACGGTGCATATTATTTTAGTTTTAAGTTTTTATGCATATTATCCCAATTCATTTTTTTTCATTTTCTCAATTATTTTAGTTTTAAACTTTTTATGCATATTATTTTACATTCAAGTTTATGAAGTGGTTTTCCTCCCTCTCTTTCTCAGGAATTGGGGGGAAATTCTTGGTGGGTTGATCGATTTCTTGCTCAGCACATTGCGGTCGTCTACTATTTTATGACTGTTGTGATGTATACATTGAGTCCAAGAATGGCATGTACGTATGACATTCATGATTCAACTACTGAACTTTTGTTGTTATTTTCCTGCTATTTGTTAATTATCTTATTCAATTGAATATGGACTCGACAAAATTTGCAAGCTTAGTCGTATATTCGACCGCTGAGCGAAAGATTGTTATGAATTCTGAACTGATTACCACTTTCTCCCAGCATCATATATGTAGAAATGTACACTAAATATTAAGAAAAATAGGATTCCTTCACGAATTGTTGCATTATGTGTTCCTATTCTGAGAATGAACCGATGATATTGCTGAGTGACTGTATTTACTTCATTTCTGCAGACCATTTCTCTGAATGCGTAGAACGTCATGCTTTTGAAACTTATGACAAGTTTATCAAGGCTCAAAGAGGTTCCTTTTTGTTAAATATGTAAAACTCTTCATGGGTGTCTGTTCAATTATCTCCGATATATTTTCATGAAGCACTTGCTCAGCATTCATTTTTCACGGGTGGATTCCTTACATCTTGTTCTAAATGAACTTTGATTCAAACGGAAATAATACGCTTTGTTCCATTGACAGAGGAGTTAGAGAGATTGCCTCCATCTGCAGTAGCAGTGAAGTATTATACTGAAGGCGACCTATACTTGTTTGGTGAGTCGAGTTTAAGTTCATTTTCTATCATTACTCTCACAGGCCTAACTATTTTCATTTGCTATATTGCTTTATCAGATGAATTCCAAACTTCAAGACCTCCCAACTCTCGACGCCCGAAAATTGGTTATTTTAACTATTCTTTGCCACTTCTCCATATTGCCTATTGCTCCTGTTATCAAAGCAGCTGACATTGTTCTTCAATTCAATCCAGAAAATTTGTATGATGTTTTCCTCAACATCAGAGACGACGAAGCCGAACACTGTAAGACGATGAAGGCCTGTCAAACGCACGGTAACCTTCGGTCCCCTCACAATGACGCGTGGGAAGATGATTCTGTGTGTTCGCCGACTCAGGTAGATTGTGAAGGCATTGTTGATTGTATACAGAAATCCGTGAGAGAGACACAAATGTGATGAATGACATCCATCAAAATCTTACTATGAGAACAAGAAGAAAGATAAACATACATATGTTCGCATGTCTATAGTGATACTTCGCATACATAAAAAAATCTTAGGTATCTTTTGGTTTGGGAATGTAATTGAGAATATGATTTAGTTTGATTTGATATTAACATTCTCTACCAAACTTTAACTATGATTCAAATGGAACATTTGTTTTGGGTATATAGATAGGATTTGTTTTAGGTGCCGAAAAATTAGTACAGTGTTTAAGTGACATGATCTTAGTCGTTCAGACACAAATTCTACGGCTGAGATTAGATTTCGGTATTATATGGTAAATTCGGTACCGTAAGTTCAACACCTGAAAAAAAATTATATAGATAGGTATGAGAGTTGCCCCAAAAAAGTCTCTGGATACTTAGGCCCTGCTTGCAACTTCTTCTGAAAAGCAGCTTTTGGCTTTTCAATCGCAGAAGCCCCTTTTATACTGTTTGCAATTTTGGCTTTTGGCGGTGGAAAAGCTCCTAAAAGCCCAAAAGCCAAAAGCTACCTTGGAGTAGCTTCTGAGAGGCTTAAGGCGGAGTAAATTTTCTAAATATTTAAAAATTCACTTTTAAGATAATTTTGTCTATATACAAATCGATAATATCAAAATACTCAAAAATTTTCTCGTATTATATTCATTTTATCATACTATTATTTTTAACTTTTGTCACAGTAAAGCCCCTACTGCAAACACTTTATAACTTCTTTATAAAAGCACCTTTTTTTAAAAGCTTCCCTCAAAAGCCAAAAGCAGCTTTTCAGTAGAACTTGCAAACAGGCACTAATATAGGGACGAAGGGTTTTCGGTCTCGTTACATTTAACAGGATGAATTTCCTTGCCATTGTCCTTTTCCTCTGTTCATTCGTTTTTTTCCTCCTGTAAAAAAAAAGAAAAAAACCCGCTCCCGTCAAGTTACGCCGCCACCCACGTAATTTCCTTGCGGCGATTACGTCACTCGGCTTCGTCAAACTCTCCAACGACTTCGACCGCTTCTTCTTCAAAGCCTTTCACAACTGGCTCAACCCATTTCAAATCCATTGCAATTGAATCGATGCCTCCTTCCATGATACAAATTCTTTCTGTTCGGTCACTTTTGTTTAGGATACTGAAAGCAGGGTTCTTCGTCTCCCGGTCACACCGCTGGCATAGCTCGGCTGACAAGAAATTTGGCACCAAGCAAGGTTTTTCTTTTTGGATGTTTTAGGCAAGTCTCCCGCATCTGTTCAAATAGCATATCTATTAAGATATGAATTACCGTAGCTAATTCATTGTACACGTATTCCCGTTAAGGATACCGATAAATTGTAGTGATTTGGATCAATTCATTGAGCTAATGATATTTAGAAATGGCATTACCTGTACATCTTGAGCCATCATTACCGGTACATGGTCAGTGGTAATTGAGATATCTATAATACTCATAGTGCTGCAAGGTGAGAATAAATTAGGGTTCAGGCCGATATCCAGTCGCACCCTCCATCCGCCGTTTGTTTATTGGATGAGTTTCAACATCTTCGTGCTTTTCCCCTGCCCCTGAGATTTTATGGTTTGCCATCTGCACGAACCTACTGCGGTTTAGTGTTTGGCTGGAATCACTTATGGTTGATGTTCCTTTGTCCTTAATTCTGGATTTGTGCAAAAATAATGTCGTGCACCCTAATTTTTAAGTATTGTTAATTGCTTGAAGAATTTTGTTCATGTTTGGTGTGCACTACCTCTGATAGCCATACTAAACACTGTCAAGATGCACGTCGGCTGACAGGCTCGGCCTCCTCCTTCCTACGTACAACGACGGATTCATCCAAAATATTGTTTATCCAGAAGTCCTGCTATGAGTAAGTTACTTGAATCTTTGTCTACGCTACCGTGATATGTGTACTAATTTCTAATATTTATTACTTTGGCGAATATCCTTTGTGCTCCACAGTATATTAATCCTGAACCGATGTTGAACGATGACTACACTCACTCCGATGGGAGACCAATGTGGGAAAACTTGAACATACACGGTTTGTGGTTAGTTCTCCCTTTGTTTGTTTGCTTTTTTGATAAAGATGCTTATGTAATACTAATGGATTTATACATAACAAAACAGTTACAATGCTCATTTTATCTGCAATGTGGACAGCAAGGACACCTAGCCTCATGCGAAAAAAATATCCGAAAGGCACTCAAGGTGAGAACTGAGTTATGTGGCATGGCAACACATAAGCATAATAGATCGGCAATCAGCTTCATGCGGCAACACATTCATCCAACTACATGTAACCGTTTATACGTTTCATCTTTATTTCCTTCGGTTTATGATGAAGCAGGGGCAAACATTAATATCGTGGTTTACGCCTATATGAACAGTAAAATTCTAATGGAGAACTGGAGCAGACTGCACATATTTGTTTGGAAGATGTCAGTGGAAGTTGCAATTAGGCATAAAACTCAGCCCTCATAATTTTGTTAGCTACTGTGGTTCTTTGAATCTTCATTTAAGTCTCCTCTTCAGTTTCATAGGTCACACTTATTTATTTTTCGATCGTTTTTTCATTCTATAATGGAGTTACCATTATATATCTAAGGTTATGCTTCTAAGCCTTCAACACATCCCTATCCTTTGCTATCGATCATTGTTATATTCTACTTCAATTCCGTTCGCGAACCGTCGGTGCATTCACACCCTTTTCTCCATATTTAGGTGGGATGAGATGGAAGGTGAAATGGGATTCTAGGCTTGAAGGGTCGCATCCCTAATTCAAGACGCAAATCCGGGATATATTCCAACCTTCATCCATCTTAGCCTTCGATATTGTGTAGGGCTCTATATATTTCATTGTTGGTGCAGCCCTCCTTCATGAATTACTGTATTGCGTGTTTCATGAAATTGGTATGTATGTGGGTTGCACAAAATCTTTGTAAGCTCTTTGAGTTTTGCAGGGGGTACTGACTGTTTTTCCTTTTGTTTCCCTACGTTTTTGTGAATTCAGCTATGTTGATTTTAGTCTGTGCATATTGTAGGTATACAAGGAAAAGGGTCCACCACTGCATTTCTTTCCACCATTTGTTGCTAATATTTTCCTTTATGTTGCAATTTAGATTAAATCTTTCTACGACTTCTGAATTTCCTTAATGTTGCAAGGAATTTCCAGAAGAAGTTTTTTGGACAGGAATCAGAAGCTTCTTCTTGGATTCGGGTATTAACCTGGGAATATGGGAGACGGGAACTATCCTCAGTTCTTACTGAGTTGTTTTGTGTTGGTTTGGTTTCATCATCCTGTTTTCCTATAGTAGATCATGTTCGACGAAGATTTACTTTATTTGTCAACCAATTATATAGAAAAATATTGATTGCGGTCACATTTGGATGTTCGGATTTATAGAACTTCTAGCTATCTTAAAATCGAGTTTAATCGACGATCCGCCCATCGTTTGTCGAAACGGATTTCGCTATAATTCTCAGCGCTGTCGTTCTGTTCCATATGACATGCGACTTTGTATAGTTTCTTATCCGTTTTAGCACGGGTAATTTTAACTTCCGACCTCGGTCATTTTAGTAATTAGATTCAATTTGTACAAAATTCAATTTAACTTTACACAATACATCGTTGGTATTATGCTTGAAAGACAACAATTTGATGTACAAAGCGTAGTGCTGAATCAACACAAACAAAGCTGACACGCGTCACGTAGAATGACACGTGTCAACAATCGACGATCCCATTTTGTTTCTTTAAATTGTTTTTCGTTCTCTTTGTTTTCGTTTCATCATTTTCAGTCAAAAGGGAGTCCAATCTCACTTTCCGAAATACTGGTTTGCCTACAAGTCTGTACAACACGTATTATTATTCATTCTTAAACTTTCATTCATTGGAAATCGTGGCTCTATCCACGTGTTATAAATGTTGTTTACCATATATGTGTTACTTGATCATCTCATTTATCGTATTTTAAGGTACAAAAATATGGCTCGCACGAAACTAACAGCAAGAAAGCAAATATCATGCCCGTCTTCCGTACAAAGAGCTCGCCTACGAAGGGAACTCCCGAATTGTGAAATTTCACTTACAGCAGCTCAGGAGGACTTAAAAAGTGCCACTGCGGAACTACAGCTCTTTTTATTAAATGTTCATCAATTCTATGCAGGATTAACTGCACAAGTCGATGAAGTGATCAAAGAAGGCACAAATAAAGTTCAACTATGTGAACGTCGTATCAAAGACCACCGTCGAAGAATTACACAACTTGAGTTGGAAATTATGGAGTTTAACAATCATTTCACTGCATCCTCAAGTAATAGTAATTAGTTCCAATTTGTACGAAATTCGATTCAACTGTACACAATATATCGTTGGAATTTTTTTTGTTTTGAATTTTATGTTCTATTTCAAATATAAGTGTTGAACTTAGTACCATTTGTAAACTGTCTTTTAAAAAAAATTAATAATGCTTGGAAGGCAACAATATCATTAAGTATACATTCATCCAAAACTGCCAAAAAAAACTATTTATCATGAGCATTATAATAATGATACACGCACCCAACTGTGTCCACGTGAACTTTACTGTTCAAGGTGCATGACACAGAACACGTACTGTACATTTTCTCCATTCCAAATGCCAACTTCCGACACGTCTATGCTGTAGTGCTGAATCAGCACAGACAAAGTTGACACACGTCGTGTACAAGGACACGCGTCAACAACCCACGATCTCATTTTGTTTCCTTCAATTGTTGTTTGTTTTGTTTGTTTTGTTTGTTTTACTCTTCATCTCTGTTCAATTCCGGTTTACATTTGCGTCTTCAACAAATCTGATTTACAGAATACCAGGTCAATCATGCTTCCCGTATCGTCTTTCTTCAATTTATGGTTTTCGTTGCTTATTATGCTTCATGAAGTATTTTTTGCTTTGTTTCACGGTGGTGTTATTGATAGTACGAAATGGTAGTGTACTCCTTGCAGAACTCATGGATTCCACGGAAAAGACAAATATTATTGAAGAAGGCAGCCAACAAGTTTGCGCTTATCTAAATTTGCTGGTACCATAATTTGTGAATTCGAACTACGAAGTCTGATTAACTTTGCCTCTGATTGTGCTCTCTTAGTGTAGGAAGAAGATGGAGATGAATGGTGGGCTATGTTGATGGAGCATATTGTGTATGTGTGTCAACAAAGAGGTGATGAGTGGGCTTTGAATGAACAACCAATTACTGGACATAATTGCAGCAAAGGCTGATATCAACCTCCTCAACATAGAAGTATTTAGGCCGATATCGTTTATGTTCTTACACGTTTTTTTTGCGCCTGTGGACGGCTGTTCATTTCAATGTTCAAAGTCTTTTTGTATGTAATAATTTAAAAACGATCTTTTTTGAAACTTCAAGTAACAGATACCTTAATCAACTCCTGTTGCTTCAACAAAAAACTCTTAAACAAAAAGCATTAGTTGGAATGCTTAACCACAAAAACAAATACTTATGTTTATAATTTTTTGATATTTCAGTTTGCTTCACTACTTCCCCAATTTTTTTTCATTTGGCCGACTTTCCTCTGTAAGATCATAGTACAGGTTTGTATACTGCGACGAAAATAGGTTATATGATTATGTTGAAAAGTTATTCGATATCTACTTTTAGGTTTATACTATCTGCTATGCTCCATTATTTGGTTTCTTTTATTTTGCTGATCGACACTTCAAAATCGTGCCCTGAGGGCACGGGCAATTCTCTAGTCAAATATAAATAGAAAGATGAGTTATAATCAAAAATCCTGAGCTCATAGTTTTAGAAGGGTAACACACCTTCTTAATAAAATTGGCCGACACATGCTCACCTGGGCACATGAGCCCCGATATTGGATTAGGGTCGGGCCCAATTTATTAAGAGGTCCAAGCCCGAATTATGGACCAAGTTTAATTTCAAGATGGTATCAGAGTCGGATTCAAGGTCAGATGCTTCTACTGCTTATCAAACAAATTGACCCATGAGCTGGGTGGCCCATGAGGTTTTTTAGCCTAGAATAATGTCATTATATATACGGTGCGGGAGTTCAAGTCCAACAGGATTTTAATAAGGGTAATCCACGTTCCTAATAAAATTGGCTCACACATGTGCACATGTGTACACAAGGCTTGACACTAGATTAGGGTTGGGTCCAATTTATTCAGAGGCTCGAGCCTTGATTATGGGCCGACTCTAATTTCAAGAGTTAGCAGCAAGTATTCAGCTATAATTTTGTATAAAAGTGAATGTATAGTATAACGTCTCAATGTCTGCCTACAACATTCCAAAACATTACAAGCCACAACCAGTGAGCGGAATATATATTAATCGACTTTTGTCAAACAGTTTACTTCTCCTGAAAATGTTAGCAAAACTACAGAATTCCGAAAAGTTTTCCTTATATACACAGTTTTCTTTGATTCTGGTGTTGAAGGGCTAAGAGTGCCACCATCTATGGTCGCACAATACGTCCGTGAAGACCTTATGATAGCATCATAGGCCTTGGTTGACAGACCAAGCCCCTCCGTCCACGCCATCACATCCACCTCATAAGACATCAAATACACCTCATAAGCTCGGTCGGTAGCGAAAATATGTTATTGTTACACCCCACAACAAAATGACATAGTAGAAAGCGAACACTGCCATCTTCTTGAAGTACCAGAGCCATTCTCTTACATTCAGGTGTTCTGAAAGATTCTAGGGTGAAGCAATACTAACCGTTGCATACTTGATCAACCGCTTGCCTTCGGTGGTTCTGAAGTGGTAAAGTTCTCATGAAATATTATTCGGTCTGCCACCAGATCTAAATTTTCTACGCGTATTTGGTTGTTTATGTTACATCTCCAATATTGATCCTCAGAAATCTGCTCGATCCAAGAGCCTTCAAAGGTGTCTTTCACAGTTATTCCTCATCGAATAAGGGGTACAAAATTTACAACCTTATCTCAAAATGTGTGTTTATCTCAAGAGATGTTATATTCTAAGAGGACCTTTTTCCTTTTCGTGATTCTCAAACTCCAGATATTAATATTTTTTATACAATGGAAGCTTTCATAACTGAAAGCAGAGAGGTAAGCACAAAGTATCATCAGGGTGGTTGGAAGACGAAAGCCATAGCAAAATTTGTGTCATCAGAGGAGCTAGCCGGAGCTAGCCAATATGGATCCGTCATGTAAGCAGCCTACACTCGTATCCCAAGATCAATAGTAGACTGGGATGAATTCGCATCAACGTTTATGGCGGGCAGATATCGTGCCGACATCTCAGGTAATGCAAGAGTATGGCGTAATGTCTGGTCCGTATAGTAAACCAGTTCATTGTTATGACCTGTGATGCCTTTTTTAGCCAGGAAGTCCGCTTTGCTTAAATTCGCTCGGTCCCATTAACAGAGATGTATATTAGGCCAATCAAGTAGCTATTGGATACGCCGATTAAGGAAGAATTGGGGAGGTTGACTGCACTGTGTAACACCTCTGTTATCCCTCTTTTACAATCTGACGCTAGCAGTACTTCTGTGATCCCCAAGTGCTTAACCAACAACAATCCGTTTAGGATTCCCCAGAGCTTCGCTGTTGTACTGGAACAAGTTCTGAGCCCGCCCGAAAATTCGATTATCCAGCGACCCTGACGATCCATGAAAATGCTTCCACATCCAGCATGGTTGTTGAATCGGCATGCAGCTCCATCCACCTGCATGATATAACTTATCTCAACATGAAGCAAATCCAGCAGCATAGGGACATTATCAGTTGCAATTGATCTTTTCAGTGTTATAGCTGCCTGATAAGCAAAAAACTTGTATGTTTCATTTGCTATGGCTCTTATTTGGTTGCATAACTCTGGTCCAACAATCTTGTGTTCTTGGAAGATTTCAGAATTTCTTGCTCTTCAAATTTGAAAACATGAAATAGCAAATAACACCTGCCACTCATGCAAAAGGTTAGAATCAAACAAATTATATGACAACCATTCTTGAGGGGAACTATGACCATAGAAAAGGCTTGGAAGATGGGATAAACCATTCCATATCCTCGTACTACGAACGCAATCCCGCAGACAATGCAGGTTAGTTTCTGGTAAAGAGCAAATGTGGCAGCAATTGTGGAATGCAAGACCTCGCCGATGTCTTTCCCAGTTAGTCGATAGGGTGCTGTGTAGTAACTTCCAAAGAAACATCTTGATGTTCTCTAGAAGTTTGAGAGTCCATACCTTGGTCCAAATAGGATTTTCGGATAGGAGCATGTGGTACTGGAGGAGCTTAATTGCAGATGCACAGGAGAATAAGCCGTTTGTTGAATGGGACAACGTTAAATGTTCTTCTCTGGCCTCAAGAGGAGGAGGGATTACCGAAAATAACTGCGATATCAACTGCTTTGGAATCGATGTCTGGATTCTGGTTAGATCCCATTGTCCAGTAGGAGTAACCAGATAGTTGACAGTCATCGCGAGCTGCTCAGCAGAGGGGCACCTTAGTGCGTGATTCAGTAGGGGAGCGTCAAATGGGTACCAAGCGTCTAACCAGAATCTGGCCTTGTTTCCATCCCGAAGGACCCACCGTGTGTTGGCCCGTATGAATCCGGTATGCTTAGCAAGGTGTTTCCATAGAATAGATCTAGAATTAGTGGCACGAATGTGGTCCAGAATGCCATTCCCAGAGAGATTATATTTCGCAACAAATATAGCTACCCAAAGCTTGGAAGTTCGAGTGAACAATTCAAATGCCAAATTAATGAGTAGGGCACGGTTAACGTCTTGAAATTGATGAAGACCCAATCCTCCCCTCTTCTTGGCCGAGCATACTATATCCCATTTGACAAGAGACCTCTGCCGTTGAGTGCCAGAGCCCTCGCAGAGGAAAGAATGGGAGGTTTTATCCATTTTTTTGACGAGTGCAATGGGCAGGGGGGCCAATTGCATCTGGTGCAGAGGCAGGGCGCTGAGAACATACTTGCACAATACCAGTCTACCTGAGAGTGAGATTCTCTGAGGGTTCCATCGGCGGGCACACTTCTGAATCTTGGATAAGCTACTTCCATGAGTGCCCTTGTAATACGGTCGTGTATGGTTGGTATGCCCAAGTACGTGCCCAGATCGTTCACCCTCTGTATCCCAAGAACAACCTCAATGCTAGCATTAAGTGTGACATCTACCAAAATTGGCATCCAAAACACAAATTTCATGTGATTGATTGTCTGACCAGACGCAACCACGAACTTATCAAGAACTCCCTTAATAACCCGAGCCTATGTTTTGGTTGCTTCTACAAATACGAGTAAATCATCAGTAAATAAGAGATGGGATAGAGGGAACTTACTTCGTCAAAAAATGAGCGATTTCCACTGTCCTGCTGTTGTTGTTACATTGATGAGTTGCGAGAGCCTTTCCATGCCCAGTATGAAGAGATAGGGGGATATGGCTGACTTGTCGAACTCCTCTGCCTGGATGAAATTCCTATCCCTACTTTCCGTCCCAAATCACCTACGTATGGCTTAATTCTAGGCTGGACATGATGATGGAGATCACAAGGTTGGGGAAGCCGACGTCCACTAGCGTATTGTTAATAAACAACCACTCAATTTTGTCAAACCCTTTAGCTAGATCCACTTTAATGGCCATGCATCTCGTTTGACCTTTGCGAGTCCGCATAGTGTGCATAGCTTCATATGCTCCAATGATACTATCCGCAATCCTGCGTCCTCGTATAAAGCCTGTCTGATTTGGTGAGATAAGCATCGCCATGAGCGGCTTAAAATGGTTTGCTATTATCTTCGTTACCACTTTGACGCTTGTATTAATAAGACTGATCGGGCGAAAGTGGCTGAAGAGTTCTGGCTCCATGATCTTAGGTACCATCGTGATCATCCCTCTATTTGAGCTCTCCAAGACTTTTCCTTGACTAAATATTTGCATGATAAATGAGATCAAGGAACCAGAAACGATATCCCAGTTATGTTGGAAGAAGCCAGCAAAAAATCCATCCGGGCACGCTGCTTTGTCCGGATGCATGTCGAAGAGAGCCTTTTGTATCTCCTTGGCTTCTACAAGTGCCTGTAACTCAGCTATAGCAGTGTTCGGGATAACAGGAAAGAGCCCGTGTAATAATCCTCCAGTAGCAAAATCCTGTAAAATTCTGCCATTAGACCCAAAGATCTCCATGTACTAACTGGTGACTTCATTAGATAGAACCGTCGGGTCAGAGCTCCAAATGTTCGGTTGTAGCTGAATGCGCCTACTGTGAGTGCGAGGTCTTTGTTCCTTATGTTGAGCATGGAAGTAGGATGTGGATCTGTCTCCTAATGTTACCCAATTACAACGTGCATTCTGGCTGTAGAGTAGCTCCTCTTGAGTTCTAGTCTCTTCCAGTTCAGTCAAGAGTTTGAACTCCAAAACATACAGATATCTGGACGGGTTATCGACAATTGCAATTTGTAACCCAATAATGCGATTTGTAAGCTCACGCTTTCTTTTGTATGTCCCTAAACACATTGTGTTTCCAATCCGCTATGCACTGTTGTAGTACAAGATTGGCCTCCTGCAATGGTAATGTAGGATTCCAGTGTGATTACAGCCAGCTATTCCATCCCGTGTGAGTTTCTCAGGCCTTCAGATAACGGAAGTGAGCAGGCCTGGTTACTTGCAAATCCACACCTAGGCAGGTCCGATGAAGAGGGGCATGGTCCGACGCTATTCTCGGCAAATGATGTACCCACACAAAATGAATAGATTCAGAAACTCTATATTACCTAGCATCTAGTCTATTCTTTCATGGCAGAGACCTCTTCTCCAAGTGTAACAAGAACAAGTAAATCCAATTGGTCTCAAGCTTTCATATGTCATCCAATTTTGGAAATGCTTGTAACCCCGGGATGGCAACCCCCAAATGTTTTCCTCTGCTGAAAGAAAGGAGTTGAAGTCATCGGCTAGGATCCACGGCTGCAACCCGTCACATTTTGGGATGGCATTCCAAAGAGTTCTTCGAATAGCTAGGTTTGGTGATCCATATATAGCGGTGAGTGCAAAGGGAGGTTAATCTTTGGTGAAGACAGTGCCATGTATGAACTGTTAGTTGGTGGCTGTGATTGAGATTTTAACAGTGTCGCGCCAAAGCAGCCATATACCTCCCGAATATCCTTGCGCTTCAACCCTGTAAGAGTTTGTGTATCCAAGTCCAATGCTGCTGATTAACAGGTCAGCATCGTAGCCATTTACTCTGGGTTTAAGTAATAGCAAAATGTCCACAGGATGACGCCTGAGGATTTATCTCAGGGTACCCAGTGTCTTAGGATTTTTCACGCCTTGCGTGTTCTAAGCAATAATGTGTAGCTGCATATAAACAGCTCGATGGGTCCAGAAGTAACCCAGACAGAATCTCGTAGCATTCAGGAGGATGGGAGAGTTTCCTCACCCAGAACTTCCTCCATAGCAAGGGTGTCGTACCTAGCAGGGGGTCGACACCCTCCATGAACGTCCATATTCTCCATACTGTCGTCCGTATCATGGGGTTCAAGAGGGTTGAGGTCCTTATCTAGTTGCAATATATCCGAGGGAGGCTCTGCGGGCTCCCGCTCCTTACGAGCGACGTAGAATCCCTGTGGTGGTAGTCGTTTGGCAATGAACTCAGTTGGGGTGGGTTTTTTGCTGGAGCTGGATCCGTGATCCTGGATTGGGGGTGCGGGATATTAACTGATACATGATTTGGCAATAATCCCAGTCCCGTGTTGGGGAGGGGTGCTTGGGAAGAGCTCGACGAGACTGAACTGTAAGGGCCTCGAGCATTTCAGGATTGGGCATCTGTGTCCATACTGGTATCTGGGTCTGCTGGATCTGATTTTCAACATGTTTTCGCTTAGCTGGACGGGGATCGCTAGTAGTATGATTCTAGGATCCTTTGGCATTCTTAGTAGGTCGAGTGGTGTAGGAGAATGGAGTGGCTTTGGATACTTTATAGGCTATGTTGGCTCCTTTGGCTACCGTTGGCCTAGATTTTAGCACAACTTGTTTTCCAGTGGAACCCGATGCAGAATTTGGCCCATTCAGCTCTGCCCCGAGTTCCTCATTGTCTGCAAGGACACCAAAGCGAGAGTTAGCAGCAAAAGCATGGGGGGGTTACCTGTGACTGACGTTTTGTGTTGCTGACGTCTAGGCTTTTGAGCTATCAGCCAAGTCATGTCATCAGCGTCTCTGCTCTCCTGGCCCACCCTCTTCGTGGTAGGGAGGACCCATACAGTATTCAGAGCCTCATTGTTACCGTTGCTTGTATTTGGACCATTGCCTTTTGGTGCCATCGGAGGAGATGTCAGAACAGTAAAGTCCAGCTTCGCACCTTCGCACCTGTCCACCAGATGTCCATACATTCGGCATCTAACACAGATGTTATTGAGATCTTCACAACATATCTTATAATCAACATCTTAAATCGTCACACTAGGAAGCAGAAGCTTAGTTAGATCCAGTCTAACTGCAATCCTTGCAAAGAGGCCACGTTCAGCTTGAATCATGCGCATATCAGCTTTAAGGTAGCTCCCAATAGGCTTAGCAATCTCCCGGAGTAGCATATCGTGGAAGTACTAAGGCAGTAATCTTGGAATTCGAACCCAAGCAACAACATAGTCTAAATGGTCAGAGCGAGTGTCGAACTGGGGATGCCACGGGTGAACGGTCAGGCAGTGGCCAACAATGGAGTAAGGACCTCCCAGCAAAGCATTCATATAGTCCTCTTCATAATCCAGCTTTACTAGGTAATATCCCTTTTCCATATCCAGCAAATGAATATTGCCCTTTGGCTTCCACGATGAAATTAGCTTCCGGTAAAGGAACTTATAGCTGTTGATTTGTTTCAGTAGCTTGATACAAACAGTGAAGGGCATGTTCTTATTGATTCTTTCATTCACCTTACCAGAGAACGTGATGCAGTGTTTGCTGTCAACCAGGGAGTGCTGGACATCCCCTTCCCCCACTATAATCGGTATACGAGTGAAGGGGCTCTTCCCCCTTATCGTCCTGTAAATTTGGGGCATAGGATTCCTTAAAGGATAGCCCAGATGATGTAGTAGGGGGGATGGTGGAGCACGCACTGGGGTGGTGGATCTCACGCGAGATCGTCCTCCTCCATGGAGCCGAATATCGTTGTTGATTTGTGTTTTACCTTTAGGGTGGCCGAATTGGCCACGTTGCCATTCACAGTTTCCATACCGAAGAGTAGAGAGAAGGTAGAGCTTTTTTGCTAGAGAGAGAGACAGAGATATTAATCTTTCAATACCACCTATCTCTCCAAGCTTGCCTGATCTCCGAGTTATATCCTCAGCTTCCAAACCTATTATCCGATTACCCATACTACCTTCCGCTGCACTTGAAGAACCTTAGAAATCTCCCGTTCAACAGGATTAGTTTCCCTACCTGTCCAATGACACATCACCTTCTACCCAATTGAACCTGAAGTGCTTCCTTGCCGCAGTGCCGACCCCACAATCCTCTAAAATGGCACTCTGATTATGAAGTTCATCGTTGCTCAGATTTAGCCTCTATCATGCCCACAGAGTCATGTCTGCTTTCGACCACACAGATCATTGAGGCTGAGCTGAGATTATATTCTCAAGCCAAGAAGTCACCTGAGTGGCAACAAGTAATGGCTGAATAATTGAAGGCTGTGCATGACAACCAAACTAGGACCATTACATCCCTGCCACCTGAAAAAAGGGCAATTGGCTGTAAATGGATTTTCCAATTCAAGTATAATCCTGACGGTTCTGTATCCAGACAAAAAGTTAGACTGGTCACCAAAGGTTACAACCAAATTGAGGGAATCCATTTTCATGAAAACTTCTCACTAGTAGCAAAACATACAACCGTAAGAATCCTGCTAGCCATAGTTGTGCAAAGAAGATAGTCAGTGATGCAATTAGACATCAATAATACATTTTTGCAGGGAACACTCGATGAGGAGGTTTATATGAAAACACATCCTGACTATGATTTTGTTCCTGGCCAGGTATGTTTGCTACACAAATCCTTTTATGGTTTAAAGTAAAGCTCTCATCAGTTCAACAAGGAGCTAACTTTCCAATTGCTCGTATATGGTTTCGCCCAATCTGCATAATCACTGCTTATTCTTGTTGCATATTGTTGGTTTATGTAGAAGATGTGTTCTTGGTTGCAGATTCAGTTGGCGAGGCTAATCGAGTTAAGTGATTTCTCGGGGTTGAATTCAGTATCAAAGATTTGGGGGGTGTGAGTTATTATCTCGGGGTTGAATTGCTCCAATTTTAGCAAGAAATGTATGTCACTCAACGAAAGTACGTTTGGGACATGGTTGTTGATGCCTAGAGGATGCCTGACCTTCGAAAATGCCACTTCCCCTGGCATCAAAATGATGGCTGATGACAAGTCTCCATTGATGGAGGATGGTTTCAGTTACTGAAGTTTGGTTAGGCGGCTGTTGTATCTTAGCTTCACATGACCATACCTTAGCCATGCCGTCCAACAACTAAGCCAATATATACAACAACTTAGATGGATGCTGCTCTAATTATGGTCAGATATCTGAAGGGTTACCCTTACTTGGCTTATACTTTCCCTCCAACAACACCCTGGAGCTAAATGCATTCTCTAATGCTCATTGGGGGCATGCCTCGATACTTGTAGATTGATCATTGGCTTCATTATTAAGTTAGGTTCGGCTACAATCTCTTAGAAAATCAAGAAATAAATGGTTGTATCTCAATCATCAGCTGAGGCTGAATACCGGAGCCTAGCTACGACAATATGCAAACTCAAATAGATCTTCATTCTTCACGACTTGGGAGTCCCTATGAACAAAGTTATTCCACTCCACTGTGACATCCAGGCAGTGATGTATCTCATCGTCAATCCAGTATTCCGTGAGCACACAAAGCACATCGAAATGGACTGCCACTTGATCCGAGATTACAACAAAGATGGTTTCATACATCCTCATTACTTGCCATCAATTCATCAACTAGCTTATCTTTCACCATATCATTGCCCCAAGGTCCATTCCAAACTCTTTTATCCAAGATGGGCTTGGGGCTAGAGCCTATCGCTCCATCTTGTAGGGGGTGGGGGTGGGGAGTGTAGAAAATGAGCAAATCAAATTGAATCTGACGAAGGAAGAAGAAGATTGAAAGAAGAGAAGATCATTCGTGTAGTTAACATCATGCACATATGTTTTGCAATTTCATAGCGGTTATGATCTATTTTTTATCCATTCATAGGAAACAGGATGGATATGTACCCGATCACATGTAGCTACCTGAAAAGGTCAAGATGACATGGCCTAATGAGGTTTTATATAAGGTAAGACGTGAAAAAAATCTAAGGATTAGATTGGAAAGTTCCAAAACTCTGGTTGCTGCTCATTTTTATTCTTCTTCCGTTATCTGAAGATTCAAAGCAATGAATCTGTCCATTTGCTACCATACCAACAGATCTTGTTTTCTTGTGTAGTTAATACATCCGCATAGCAGTTAAATCTCCAATCTTTACAAAGGCTTTCATTTTAAGTCATTTATGGTGAACTCTACGTGGAGTTATCTTATGATTTATGTGTAGAAGGATGGTTGATATGTTCATCGTGGGATGAATTTTGTTCTTGCGTGTGTAGACTTGGTTTGTTGAACCCAGATGCTCTCAAATTTTGGCTTGGTACACGTTCAGGGGCGGATCCGGGAAATATAAACCGGGGGTGCTCAATTGAAAAGCCCCATGTTCCGACAGAGTCGTGTCGGCTAACTTAACCGAAGGAGAAGCAGATTTAGACCTTCTACTCGATCTCAATCCTAACACATGGTGGTCAATTTCGAATAGGGTGGCCACTTACTGATACACAGGAAAAGGCTATAGCAGTTGCTGGCTAAAATGGTCTAGCAGCTTCTTCCATCATCTCCTTCACTCTTACCAGCCTTTCTATCTCCTTTAGTGTCTGTTCCCCTACTGTTGGTGTCTAAATAAACATTTCAAACCAACTAAAAACATTTTTTCAAGGACGATTTGAAAATTACCATATCAGAAGTAGAAAATTGAAGTCTATCTTCACTTACCTCTTTGGCCACAAGATATTCCACCGCGTCGCTTTCTAGATAGGATATAGGGGCATATTTTCCCCAGCAGCTTCCCCCACCAGATTATCGCTGCATAATGGAAACTCAATTAATCATTCAAGCATTTTGACAACATGGTAATCCGAAAATAGATCATTGTCTTACCTGTCAAAGTAATAGTAGCGCAATGATTCAGCCCCAAACTAGACTTATAGTTACTGTTAATGCGTGCAATGACAGTAGCTACGATAAGTGAATTCCAAATGATGCCTGAGCCAATGGATATGATGGGTGTTTAATAGAAATGTTCTCACCAAATGTAAGAGGAATTTGACACCATTTCAACAACTTGCTGACCATGTCCCACCAGATCACTATTTATCCTCACATTCGAGAGACTTTTCATAATCAATTCCTCCAGATTGAAGCCCCCAATCTCTTCAAAGATTGTACGAGCCAATTTTCACATATTGGATCAGCACCAGGTATTCTCGAGAAGTCCCAACTCTATACACACCTGTTCATTGAACATTAACCTGTGGAATTATTTTCGAATTTTGAATTATTTTTATTAAATTTTGGATAATTTTATAAGTGAAGGACAAATTATTAATTTAATCCAAAAAACCCAATTATCCCCTCCAAATCTCATGTATTTAGAAGGAAATTTAATCCATCTAAATTCACCTTTTTTCCCGGGTCAACCCATTTAATCCAGGAAAATCTTTCCCAGAATATCCTACTAGTAAACACAGGATATAGTGGGATAATTTTTCAAAATCTCACTATATCCTGTCTACTAAAGGGGGCCTTTGTGATACAAACTCATCTTCAATCTCTAGATGAATTTGTATAATGCCTTGGTGAGCTTGATGTCTAGAAATAACTTCTAGAATATCAAAAATTATACTTGAACACAAAACAATGCTTGTGGCCAACCAAATTCAAGTGGCCGAGGAAGAAACGATGGCTAGCCATCTTCGTTGGACATCTCGGCCATCACTCATGAGGAAGCCTCAATAGACCAAACTTCTCTTTTTTTTTGTAGAGAAAAGATTTCATTTCTCCACTTAGTCTATACAGGAAGTATACATAATACTGGACTCTAGCTCACTAGAGTTTTTTTTAAATAAGTTTTTTATTAATAGCAAGGTGGTTATACAGACTAGCTCCAAAAGTGAGCGTAGAAAACAGTACAATCACAACTGTAGCAGCATCGTAGAGTTATATCCTGCGGATACGCAGGCTACGCCTCGGGTTGGGGTTCTGTTCCGTGTCCTTTTTCTTTTTCTTCTTCTTCGGTTTTTTTAGCGACGTTGTGATGCATTGCTCTGGCTCTTCATAACATGCGGGAAGTTCATATTCAACCATTGTGTCGATGTCACTCAGAGAGAATCCTGCTTCAGGAGCTGAGCTGAGCATGCCTTTATCTGCGGCCCATGCCTCCGCGAAACTCATGTCGTTTGCGGAGATTGGAACCTCATATAGAGTTTCCTCGGAGCAGTCTAATTTGTACTGCAAGTTTTCTTGAGGAGAGCTGTGGATAAATTGCGGAGAGAAGGGCAGCGCAGTGGGATTTAGTTGAGTGGCCTTATGCAGCAGTGCTTGTTGGTGGTCGGTTGCAAAAGAACTCTGGGCTAGGGCTCCTAGGATTTGGTCTGTTTTAGTGCAGCGATCCAAGTCGGACTTGCCTTCTTCTACCCTGTCCGCCCAGCTCCTGCGCGTTTTCATGATCTCAGAATGGATTGATGCTGAGGTTGTTGTTTGGTTCCCAGCTGCCTGTGTGAGTTGCGCGTCACCAGTCTTTGTTGTTGCTATTTTAGCCTCCCGTGCAGTCTCCGTCCTGTCTTGAACTGCAACTGCTTCCTGGCTCGTCAAAATATTAACTATGACCATCTCCACCAGAGGTTCTGATATCACCAGTGGCAGAGGAAGGGCGGCAGTCTTGGGTTGAGAGGATAAAGGCATTTCATACTATTCGGATGCTTGGTTTCTTTCTGGCAGTTCGCATGGATCGTTTGAAAATTCCAAATTCTGCTCCAAAGCTGCATCTCCCACAACAGTCTCTGGTTGCTAAACAGGGGGGTGATCTGTTTATGTGTCTCGTGAATCAGCTAGCTGGCTAGTACCAGCATCTATTTCACTCCAAAAAATGGTGCCCTGCAGCTGATTATGGGGCAGCATTTCATTACTAAGGAGAAGGTTGAGCACTCTGTTTTCCAGCTCCTGGTGTGCTGAATCCATGGCAGTTTCAGTCTCTGAGGTGATCCTGACAGCAGCTTCTCTTCCAGTGGCGCAGTCCCTTGTATTACCTGGTTGATTATCAGCAGTTCCATTTGCTTTTCGTTCCCATTTCCATTTGCTCTGTGATGCTGCTTGCAGAGGGGGCCAGGATGGATTCCAGGTTGTATCAGGTCCATTAGTGTCCTCTTTTATGCTTATCGAGAAGGTTGCTGCAGATGTTTCAAGCAGTAAGTTCTTGTTGATCCGCTCAGAGTAGTTGGTGAAAATCTGCACCCTGCTATACCTCATGTCCTTCCGACTGCTCGTGAGTGGATCAATTTGTATCAGCTCTCCAAGACGACCAATGATTGTGGAAAATAGTTTATCTTCCCAGAATTGGAGTGGAATACCCCGGATAATCACTCAGGTACATCTAGCCATTTTACCATTGATCAAATACCATGGCCTTACGTTACGCACTCGGATACTTGCCAATGTTTCTACATCCTGCAAAAGTTTCACCTGTACTTCCTTATCCGGGGCCATAAGAAGCACTTCCCCACCCTCTATGGCAGATGCCAGAACATTAGGATAGTTGGAGATCTGCAGCAGCTGGTTAATTTTGTGCATGTTCGTAGGTGCAGTGGGTGTGCACAGTAGGGAGAAACTGAGCCAGTTTCCTGCCTCTGCAGAGGGGGTGTACTGCATTTTTTCCATTTCATTCCCGCCTGTTCCATTATTCCAATAAGCAACAATATCAGATAGATTGGCAGTAAGACTAGATGTCAGTGTTGTGCTAGCATTTAGGATTCTAGCAGAACCTGTGTTTTCAATCTCAGCATTCATGCCAACCATACCATTACCAACTACAATATATTCAGTAGCACTTACACCATTACCAGTAACTATTTCAGTATTCCCAGTAACCATTTCAGCATCAGAACTAATGTTTCCCGGAGCATGTACATCAGGGTTCTTTAGCATAGCAACCACTTCAGAATTCAAAGATTCATGACTCAGACTTACCTCTAATTTGAAGGAGCCAATCCAAATTCCATCGAGTCTGCTCAGAAGGGATTGGGAATTCATTTGTTTCGGAAAATGAGCAAAAGCAAATCTGCTTCCCCTACGATTCAAGTATTGAGGGAGATAGAGATCCAATACTTTACCATGGACAGCAAGAGCTTCAGAAATTTCCTTTATTGAACCATTAAGCGGCAGATTGACAATATGGAAAGAGTGGGAAATCGTCTGCAAGCGCTGGATTCGCGCCTGCCTCCAGCGCCTACAATTGTTATCAGGTTTTGCTCCCACAGCCTCTGGTGCTGAGACACCAGCTAATTTTCCTTGTAGGATGCCAATTTGGGGCATGGGTGTTTTGGAGACGGATTCATGATGGCCAATTGAGGTCGAAACCCCCTCGTGGTCGATCAATGGTAGCTGTTCCGAGAACACTCTAGGGCTCGTGTCTTTTTGAATCGTGGCCCACATCTCTGGGAATCTAAGGTGGTGGCTTGGTAGAGAGGGGGACGTTGGGGTGGAGACGAGCACCGGCACTGGAGAGACGGCGTTGCACGCCGTCACTCTGTTTTCAAATCGCCAAATCGCAGGAAGGGGGAAAACATTTGACTTCGCTTATGTTTTCTTTTGTATATAGTTAGGCCTCTGCCATTATCTTGGCTCCACTGTGTGAGCTCAAAAAAAATCTGCAATCAACTCTAGCTCACTAGAGTTGCTACTCTTTCAAAACATGGAACAAGAAACATTACATGAGTATAGTACTTGGACTTTGTAGCCACTCAACCATTTTAATTGTATTCCCAATCTTCCCTCTTGTTTGTAGATAATGACAATACTATTATTTTGATTTGGTCTTCAATTCGTGGAACGTCATCGGAGTCTAATCCATTCTTTCTAGAGAGACCAAACTGTTGCTTGCCCGATAGTTTTCCAAGCTCCTCTGCGCTCCGTGGAAGAATAGAAGTTTATATGCTTCTGTAGGTGTGCAATGGCTATCGTTTTTTCATTTGTAACAGACCTCCCTAGCCATGAATATACTGATGCCCATGTCTCCTATGCATGCCGACATTCAAAGAAGAGATAGTCCTCAGTTTCATTAGGTCCACCACACGATATACACTTCAATGTTCATTCAGGCAAAAGGGCATCCTCTAGTTGCTAGATTCTTCATGATTGATATGTGGTTACTTAGGAGATGTCAACGAAGGTCTGTCCACGTTTTGGCATAGTTTCCCCCATGCTTCCGCCAAGTAACTACAATCATTATCATCCAATCCTTTCTGATAAGCTGCCTGCAACTTATATACTGAACTGACTGCGAACACCCCAATTGATGATGGCCTCCACTTACAGTGATCCCTTTTTGTAGCAACTAAATTAGTTCCATCAATTTTTGCTTTCAGAAGGGCTCACGTTGGCATTTTTTGACATATATATATTTTTATGATTATCCCATATGGCGAGTATGTTATGCCGAGCCCATATGGCGGGTTTCGGGTATGCGGGTGCGTATGTGGGGTATATATTTGGAATGTGGGTATCATCCTCAAAATCCTGAATTCAAGGTATTGGACTTCCCCACTCTTCCCATATTTATATTTGTGTTTGTTTTGTTCATTTTTTCGATATGGGACATGTTTGTCCATCTGCTTTCAACAGCTCATCTATCTTTCTCCCAATCACGCAGTTCCCTTCTAAAGGTTAGATTCCAATTGATGTTGC
Organism: Pinguicula primuliflora; assembly: GCA_025802335.1. NCBI lineage: Eukaryota > Viridiplantae > Streptophyta > Magnoliopsida > Lamiales > Lentibulariaceae > Pinguicula > Pinguicula primuliflora. Next base: position 1,005,265 of record JAOYMZ010000019.1, on the reverse strand, counting down.
CTTGCTCTTATTATCAACTCACAAATAGTTGATTATTGATTCCGAGAGAGCTTGAATAAGTCACTGAAAGATATCCAGCTAATCCAGTGTATTGTTCTAGCTTGATTATCTCTTGTCTTTCATAGAAACTTATTCATCAGTTTGTTCATGTTTTTTAAAATCAGCTTTGGCGCTTTGAATATTGACAGAAAGTAGATGAAATATTGGAGAGGACAACTCTGATCAATGTTACCCTTCCTGGAAAAGAAAGAAGCTTATTGTCCCATCTCTCCAAGTGTTGTTGCATTCTCTTGAGCAAGACTTCCCACATTGTAACTCTTCGTGGGTTATCTCCAATGGGTAATCCGAGATAAATGAATGACAGACTGCCCATTTTACAACTTAACAAGGTAGGCTATGTCTTCCAGGAGGTGCTCTCCCAAATTCAGACTGAAGACTTGACTTTTATTGAAGTTTAAAATTCGACGGTCCTCATTGTAGCGGCCTACAGTACATGGACTACCCACAGATGGGCTGCCCATATGATCCAAGTTCTCTCTCTATCTATCTATATCTATATATATAAGAACCAAAAGCTCCATGTTCCAGGCTTTAATGACTTCTTGACGGGCCATTTCGTCCTAACTTTTTTCCCTTAAGGTTAAACAATACTTTATTGAATTTTTGAAATTTCCAACAATGAAATTGTCAAAATCACGACGGGGTATAAAACGTTTAGTCTCCTACATACATGCTTTCTATCTACAGAGTCAATTATAACAACAGGTGGTGGCACACATGAGTTGAGAACAGTGGAACACGGCATGTTCTTATGCTCAGCTATTGACTGCTCAATCCGTACTCAGCTTTTGTATGTCAAAACTCATTGTTATAATTGACTTCTTCAAGAAAAAGCTTGTACATATAAGACCAAAAGTCTAATGTTTTGGCGTCATTCTGAATCCTCCGGCGAACGTGGGGCCTTCATCTCACTTAATTTTTCATTGATCACTAATCAAGCCACGTCTTAGTGAATTATATCCTATTATCTACTTTGGTCAACGAAATGGTAGTCCAATACCCACTTGATGATTTTTAGTAGGTAAAAAAGTTTTATTTCTGGTATACAATGAAGTTTTTGGGTATGTCCCGCATAGTGAATTCACTTGAATTCAATCTTTGTCATTTAAGTTGTGATCTAATGCTTCAAGTTCAAGTATACTCGTGGACAACAATGCTTGTCGGACTTGCTCGAACAGTGCTGCTTTTTTTGGGTTTTCAAGTGATTTATCAACTAACATTTTCGTGCAATATTCCTCAAGTACTTTTTCTTGTTTCAGTCTTGTTTTCTGACATCTTGAAGTTTTCGTACTTTCAATTGAGTTCTTTGTCTCCTCAATTTATCTGATCTATCTTGACGGGCGTCTATTTCCTTAATTTTCCAAACTATTTTGGCATGATATGTCTCGTTTTTACTAATGGTCCGAAAAGGGGTGGACTTCACTACTTGTAATGTTCAAACAACTAATCGTGTACGAATCTGTGCATTTTTTTTAACAAGAGAGTGGAGTTTATGATATGATTATCGGAGTAATTTAGTAATTATCGTTGCTTATGGGCTGGTTTAATTCCTTGTCAACTCCATTCATTAATTCATGCCAACGCACAATGATCCGAAAATGAAGCTAAATAAGTGACTCTAATCTTCATATAGTAGTAGAGAGTAGCTCACGGAAGGGCCATTGATGTAGTAGCGTAACGTGGAAACTAACTATACCAATGGGAAAGGCTTCATCAGTGAAAAATTTATTTTTTCTTGTAAATACATGATTTGATTTTAAAAAAATATAAAAAGCAAGATTAATATATATATATATACTAGTATATTACCCGTGGCTTGAAGCCACGGGTCTCAATAGATAAACTATTTCGATTTACTGCAATAAGGTTGTACTTTAAAAAGCATCAAAATGACACTTACACTAAAAATATGAGGGCAGCGAAGAACAAATATCAAACATCACAGTGGGGAGAAAATATCATGTAGAACCCACTACATCCAACTTGCCGGTTGAGCTCTATCAATCACAGAGGTATCATGACGTGCAGTGTGTAGAACCTTTTTTATTCTCTGACAACCTGCAATACATATGGATAAATGGATTCACTCATCCTTCGAATCAAAAGAAAGTCAAGAATATGAGGATGTCATTATGCTCCCACTTATTGAAATCGCTACAAATAGGAAAGAGGGTTAATGACAATAAATCTAACATGTTAGATAAAGATGATGAACACAAACGGAGAAGAATTCCAGGAGAGCTTAGAATCCTCAAAGAACATAAACAAACTAATTTCAATATTCTGCATGAAGGTAGTACTTAGAAAAGCATCAAAATGGTAGCTAAAGAATCACCGTCAAATTATACCATACATTGAATTCCCAGGAGAGCTTAGAATCTTGAAAATTGGACAAATCTGTTAACCCGAACCAATACAAAGATTTGGCGTGTGGTTTAAATAGTAAATCAGAAAATAACAAAAAAGGCAGTAGTAAGGTAATTGAAAACTGAAGATGAATCATTTACCTCAAAGAAGGCTACCATATTTAAAGTCGGTTGTAGAAATAACAAATCAACAAAATCAACGAAGAAGAACATACCCAGCAAATCCGTAATCTGCAATTTAAAGATCAAAATTAGAACTCAAATTCGCCCAGAAACAATAAAGGCAGGATATCCAATATCACAATTGCCATCCTCAAACACAACTAAAAGGGTGAGACAACAATTTTTCGATCCTTCAGTTACATGAAAGGCAATGTTTATTCCAGGATACATTCAAGGTGTCCTGCTAAATATAAATAAATAGACAATAAGATGGATTGAAACAATGCTACTCATTTGGTTGGAACAAACCAAAAAACAACAGAACGGAAACTCAACTAAACTGGTGGAGAAGTAACTTGATTTTCATTTACATTAGATGCATTATTTCATCAAGAACCAACTAAATAAGAAGTTCGAAGTAAAGGGACTCACCTGACCTCCGAGAAACCAATGGCAAACCATACTTCATAAGCCGTGAATGGATATGCCATATTGCATACGCCGTGAATATCCACATTGCATCAGACAGAACTCCCTGCGAATGAAAAAGTAAGTCGATACCTGAGGAAAAAAGAAGCCAAAAATCAAACTCTCCCAATCAAGAAAATCCGTCCAAAATATATATGCTCCAAACAATGTAAATAAAAAATTCATCATCAATGACACTCACTTCGTACGGAAAAAACGGAATTTATGATACCATGTTCCAACATCATGGAACAAAAGCAATTAATAGATGATCGATGAAGCAATTAGTAGAAATTAGTAGATGAAAGATCACCACCCATATCAATTAGTTGCTGAATCTAAATTTTCTTCCCAAGTCAATTTGGAAGGTGCAAGAAACAACACAAATGGTTGATAGCCAGAAACAAAACCCAATGATATAAATCGAAATTATTTGTAAAGCAACTCGAAAGAAAAAGAATTGTTAAAGAGGATAGAAGAAGATGATTACCTGCAAAAGGAAGAAGAAGAAGTCGGAACCCCTGATCTGCAATGAAAACATCAACTTTTTTTATGCCAAGGAGAAGCGGAGGATACAAAGAGGAAAGAGTCTAGAACAAAACACAAAAAGAACTGTGAAAGTGGATGAGGAACAGAAGAAGACGATTACATTCAAAATCAAGAGAGAGACAAGTCAGTCGGAGAAGAGGAAGACGATTGAGAAACCAATGAAGATGGCGAACCCAATTATATAAATCGAAATTATTTGTAAAGCAACTCGCTTGAAAAAGAACTGTTAAAGAGGACAATGCAAACTGTAAACTACAAATAAGTTAATAACGCAAACTGTAAACTACAAATAACGCAAACTGAACAAAGCCCCAAAAAATACAAACAGGAAACTACAAAGCATCACATAGCAGTCTTGAGAGGCACAAAGAACTTAGAAGTATGTCGGCTTACTTCCAGCATTTTTTCCCACCGCAAATCACATGCTTTCACTGCTCAAACACAAAAATAATGAAGGAAAAAAATCAGGAAGTTACTTTGAGAACTGAATATCTAGCTGACAACAGGCATCATATATATTCCGCCCCTACAAAAGGTTTGGAAGTGTGAAGCTCACTGCTCACTCAACTCAAGCTCGACAGTAT
>JAOYMZ010000019.1:968744-1000976 GCA_025802335.1 Pinguicula primuliflora | reverse complement strand
CTTCACGACCCCACCTCCAACACAACACTTTCCCATCTCTGGCGGAGAAGGTAAACAATTCATAACTGTGGTCATCTTCACGTAGCAGGTTGGGCAACGTGTCCCATACGTTTGCGTAAAAATAGTATGTGAGCATTTTCCGTTTGAGCACATGTAAGATGTGGGTGTCCCCGAATCTGTTAGCTTCAGTATAGGAATTGAAGAGGTGGGAGTTGGAGTCAGGAGAGTGTTCTTTTCCTTATATGGCTGCATGTATGCATCCTCCAGACTTTCTAAGCTTTTATACAGATTATCTACGGACGCCATATCCATCCCTTGTTGGCGCATCAGATTAACGACTCTACCAACCGGTAATGAGAGGAGGTTGAAGAGGAAGTCAACCGCGGGTTTATCGGCCTCGGCATAGATTACCCTTTTGGATTTGGTGTCCACCATCAGCATCAGTTTGATTGTTGAGGAAGATTTAGACATTGGAATTTTCGACCGGAGATCTGTATTGAGCTTACCTTGTGACTATCTTCCCTTTGCGAGCTATTTATTGTTGCAGTTGTGGACGCGTTTATTCCTCTCCGGCGACTGTTGAGCTAACAAGATGATTTACGAGGAATTTTTATAAGTTCCAATGCATGTATGATTCCCATAGAATGAATTGGATTTTTAATCGTCACTCCGTTAAAGTGAACATATTGTTTTCTTTTTAAGAATAATGCCGTTCACTTTTATCCAATTCATAAATCTTTGATGCCATACGCATCTCAACCATATATTAAATAATTTTTTTTATTGGGTAACTATTTTTTTTTTTCGGATAGGAGAGTAGTTTTATTGCTGAGTATTTACATTGTATATTTGTAGTATTTTTCACACTTTTTACTCTTATCAGGCTATACAATGGATACAATTTTCACACCATTCCCGCAGCCCAAATTGGAGGCCCAGTTTCTGATGAGCGAGGAGAAGGAGCCAACTCCGCAGTTGCACTTGATCAATTACCTTCTCCGGCTCCGACAGTTCTTGACAGAAGATGGCTGCGTTCCTCATCTTCTAGGTTTCCCACACCATAAGCTGCCAAATGATCTGCCAAATTTGCTTAAACCTCCAGGGCAGAGCCGATGAACACCCAATTTCATCCAATTCTTCCCAGTTCGTCACCGGCTGCACAGTTACACCGAGCCACTGATAGCACAAACTCCAAGCTTGGCGCACAATCGGGCAGGATAACAGCAGATGCTCCACTGTCTCATGCTCGATTTGACAAAGCAGACATTGTATAGCAGCTTGATTGAACTCCCCGTTTTATCAAATCGTCCGCAGTTGGGATTCGTTTGTGTATAGCTTTCCAGGCAAAGGCAGAGACTTTAGCAGGTGTATATTTCTTCCAAGCTTTTGCTGCTAGTCGATTTTCGCAATCTGCTCCTTCATCCCCCATGATTCTCTCACAAACCAGTGAAGTGGGATATTTAGAATTACAGTCGTTTTTCCATTTCCACTGATCTTCCATATCTGATGGGGTTGGTGTCTGTTGCAGAAGTTCCTGCAGTTCAACAAACTCCCGTGCCTCCTCAAGACTAAGTTGATGGTTCCAAAGCCAGGCCTTGTTCCAAGATTCATCAGGGCTCCCTTTTCCCACAATCAAAGCCTGCTTCTCAACAGCATTGAGGTACAATTTTGGAAATTTAGTTGCTAGATTTGATTCTCCCGACCAGATGTCTAGTCAGAATTGAGTATAAGCTCCATTTCCCACTTCGTGTCTGACGTTTGCTTTGAACCAGTCTTTGTTCACCACATATTTGCAGACATCTCTCCACCATATTGAATGTTTAGTCTTTGTTTTCTTACTTGCTGGTAGTATTCGTCCATACAGTGAGTTTATCACCTGCTTCCACAACCCTTCATTCTCCTTGATTAAGCGATATCCCCATTTTCCCAGTAGTGATAGATTAAACTACTTCAGTGCCTTTACACTTAGGCCTCCTCTTGACTTAGGCAGACATATAGTCTTCCAGGATATCCACTTTATCTTTCTTGAGCCTTCTAATTTTTCTCCCCACAAGAACTTAGAAATATTGCCAGTCATCTGCTGCAATACCCTTGTAGGAGCTTTATAGATCTGAAAATAGTATAATGGTATAGAGGTTAAGACAGATTTAATCAGTGTTATCCTCCCACCGAAGGATATAAACTTCTTATCCCATCCCATCAGTCTGTGCTTCAAGATATCCAGCACTGTTGCCCATGTTCTACTCAACCTCGGGTTAGCTCCAACTTGCACCCCTAGATAGACAAATGGAATGCTTTCCAACTGGCATCTCATGATATCCCTCTGGGCAGCCTTTGTATTAGTCCCTATATTTATTGAATAGAGTTTGCTCTTCTTGTAATTTACCTTCAGTCCGAATACCAACTCAAAAACCTTCAGGATTCTCTTCACTACCAATATGTCAGCCACTGATCTGTCCCCAATTAGAATCGTATCATCAGCAAACTGTTGATGTGTGATTCTAACATTGGCAGCTCCTATTCTATAACCATTTAGGCTCCCAGTGTCTACTGCCTTTGTTATAAGGAGGTGTAATCCTTCAGCTGCAACAGCAAATAGTAGAGGAGATAGCAAATCCCCTTGTCGTAGTCCTCTTCCCATTTTAAATTCACCACACGAACTGTCATTCACTAGGATTGAGATGTAAGCAGATTCCACACACCCCTTCATCCATTCTATCCATTTATCATGGAATCCCATTGATTTCATTAGAGCCCACAAGTAGTGCCAGTTGATCGAGTCAAAAGCTTTTTGAAAGTCTACTTTCAAAATAGAACAAGTTTTTTTCCTGACCTTAGCATCATGGATCACCTCATTTGTTAATACAATGCTGTCCAAAATGGATCGCTTAGAAATAAATCCCGTTTGTGTAGGAGTAATCAGTTTAGATAGAACCTTGCTTAGCCATGCAGATAACATCTTAGATAGCAGCTTATAGATAGAACCCACCATCAATATGGGCCTAAAATCATGGATATTTTTAGGAGAGGTGCATTTGGGAGCCAGAGCAACCATAGTGTTGTTTAAGCCTTTTACCAGTTTAGCATTCGTCCAGAAATCCTCAAACAATTCTAGTATGTCATCCTTGAACAAATCCTATAAATGTTTCATGAACTTAAAGTTGTACCCATCAGGTCCCGAGCTTTTATCACTCGCACATTTTTGAAGAGCAGAGCATAGTTCTTCCTCAGTGAATCTTTTAAGCAGTTCCTCATTCTCCTCCTCAGAAACTAGATTTGCCATTTCCCATTCCACCAGCGGTTTAGGACTGGTATCTGGTTTATAATGCAGCAACAAAACTGTCATGAATATACTGCTTGACAGTAGATACCTCATCTTTCCAGGCGCCATCTATCATAATGCCTTTTATATTGTTTCTGCAGCGGTTTTTCTTGACACATGCATGAAATAATTTAGTGTTCCCATCTCCTTCTTTGAACCATTTCAGCCTGGCTTTCTGAAACATCATACTTTCTAGCATTCGTTGCAGTCTTTTTACTTCAATTGTCGCCTCTTTCCTTTCATTTATTTCTGCTGCATTTAGATCTTGTGCCTCCATCTTCTTGTCTAGGGTATCACCTTGTCCTGAAGGTCTTTAATCTGCACATGCAAGTTTCCAAAAACCTCCTTATTCCACTGTCTGATTTTCTCCTTTAACTGGTTGAATCTTTGATGTAATACAAAACCTTTAGTTTCTTGAGCAGAGGTTTCAGACCAAGCATTTCTCACAAATGCATCATACTCTTCATGCTGAAACCACGCATCCAATACTCTGAATGGTTTTGCACCCCAATCCTTCATATCAATTATCAGGATTAAGGGGCAATGATCCGAAGATTTTTTGTCTAGTGCTGTCTGGGTAGTATTTGGCCTGATATTCAGCCATTCACTAGAGATCAGGAACTTGTCTAACCTGCTAGAACACAGTCCCCCAGGATGATAATAAGTGTGCTTTCTTTGCTGCAATGGGAGATCCACTAGGCCTGTTTTTTCGATGAATGCATTAAATTCCTCCATTTCATTTAAATTTGGATTCATAGTGCCTCTTCTCTCTTCCAGCTGCCTTATAGAATTAAAGTCACCAGATAGCCACCATAGCACTTTCAGATCAGATTGGACTCTGTGTAATATATTCTGCCACAGTCTTCTTTTCTCTGCAATCAGACAAGGCGAGTAAGCATTTAAAATATTCATCTTTATTAGTTCTGTCTGTCCCAACCATTCCCCGGAGATCTCCATAAGATTCGCAGTTTTCCAGCATTGCTCCATCTTGAAACAGTCAATTTTCCATGCACATAACAATCCACCAGAGAGGCATGTTGATGGCTGAAATTCAAACTCAAAATTGTCATGTCTCCATATGAGCTCACACACACTTCTTGTTATGTTTACTTGCTTTGTTTCCTGTAGGCAGATGAACTCAATGTCAAATTTTTGTATGGCCTCAGCCAATTCTTTCTTCCTACACATAGCACCCAATCCTCGAATATTTTGATTGAGAATCCGCATTAAAGACCTACTTTCACCCTCACCATCCATCAGCTCACTTCTACTGCTCTTCTCTGGCTCTACTTTCAATTTGTATCAGAGCTGGGAAATGTTCCTCCGTTACTTGTACTCCTAGACAATTTGCAAGCGCCTTAGTTTTAGTAGCTTCCAAAATTTTGTCTTCCTGAGTTTCAGGTATTACGGAGTATGTAATAGTCACCTCTGCTTGTCTCACAGCTCTTTTCTTTTTCAACTTCTCAGCACGCTTTCTTCTGTTAAGTTTAGCTTCCACCAAGGAGGATAGTCTGGAGACCGGACCAGTACTTCTGAGAGGTAAGGACTTGCTCGACTTTCTTAATTTTCTTCCTTTACTCCTTTTTGCTGCACTAGTTATCTCTCCATTTTTCCCCTCCCTGGGCTCATTCTCATCAGTAGCAGTCTTAGTTTGGCTAGTTCTCCTAGTTGTTAAACTTTGCTCAGTTCCATCACTTGATATGTGTTTGGATCCAAACAGTATATTTAGATCTAATTTTCCTGCCTCCACCTTAGATGCATCATCCACCTTAGATGCAGTATCCTCTTTTTCTCCAACTCTATATCTGCATTATCTTTTCTCATCACTGCACTCAACTTTTGTCCAACATTTTGGCTTTCATAAATAGCATCAGTTATCAGCCACTTTTTCTACACCCTCACATCTTCTTCCTCAACTACTTCTATTTGATATTTTTTGGAATCCACAAGTATCTCCTTCAGACCATCTAGCTTCCCCCGGTTTGCAGTGCTTAATAGCATCCTGCAATACTTAAGATTATTATGAGATAAAGTATCATCATCAATTTTTCCACGGAGCCCATTTGAGCTTCAATCCAAGTTAAGCTTCTCTCATTCCAGCAGGAGAAAGGAACTCCTCTGATTTGTATCCAACTTTCCTGTTTTCCAATTCCATATGAAGTTCCCACCATTTCACAGAACCAAACATCGCACCCCATGCTTGTGTACCAGTTTTAATAAGTCTATCTCCTCGTTCCTTGATCAATCCACGGATCAGGGCTTTAGTTTTTGTAATCAAGGATATGTTGCATCCAAAATATCCTAATCTCAACATTGCTTGCTAAATGTCTAGCAGATTTCTCGTTTTCAGCTCAACCAGAATTGCTCTGTGCAACCAATTCTTATCACTCTCGTTGGTATGATGATCTGTTATCTCTTTCTGAATATCAGGAACTGCAGTACCCTTTTGGTTTACCATTTTGTATGATAAATCCGTCCTAACCGCACTGGTCTTTCCTTTCTCAAACTTCTTCACTTCAGCTACTCTTTTTTGTACATAGTGAGCCCGCGGTTGAGTATTGACTCTTTGCCCACTGCTGTATCGTGCGACATTTATCTGTAACTTGTAACCTCCAATTTCAATTCCATTCATTCTTGTCGCCAGGTCATGGGCATCTTGTGATTTATCAAATCGCAGAAAACCAAACCGCTTTCCATCCTTTCCCATACGCGGAGATATGTATACATCAAACAATCTGTCATACTTATTGAAAACCTTGGATAGTCCTGTCACCTCCCAGTTCGGCGGGATATTAGCAATGAACATGGTAGATAGTGCCGATCTCATCATTCTGATCCGATTATATTGAACCCCCCATTGTTTTGTTGCAGGTGCTTAGATCGCAGGTGCAAGGCGCTGCTTCACTGGCTTCTTCCGGTTGACGAGAGTCCACTCCGCCCCTCCATCATTGTCTCCCACTTCAGCAATTGGCTCTTTCCCACTTCTCCGGTGAACCGCATCCTCGTCGGAAGCCTGGCCGCCGGCTTGCCCGTCATTTTGAATTTTGAAATTTGAATTGTCCCGCTCAAGATTGTCGTTCTCCATTCTCCCCTAAAGGAAATAGAGTTGTTTAGCTCTCTCTTTTATTGGGTAACTATATATTAAATAATGATTGTAGTTGTGATGTTTGGCCTATAAAAAAATTTATGAATAAGTTCAAAAATAAAAATACATATATCATTACTGTTGTAATCTACAGAATTCTACAAGAAGGAAAAGAAGGAGATCAGAAGAGTGTCAAACTGTGTCTCTGTTATTCTGTGTAATCCTCTTTATATAGAGAGGTAGGGACCGGTGGTTAAAGAAGTGTTATCCATACAAAACTGTTCTAATCACTATATCTATAACACTCCTCCTTGATTGAACCAGTTTTCAAGGATACATACTTTTGTAATTTTGTCAAGTAGGGTTCTTTCATGGTCCTTTCATTGAATTCTTCAGGATTCAAGAGTATGCTAAAGTTGCCTCATTAAAACCTTGCTTAGAAAAAACCATGTGGGAAAAAGTTCTAAGCGAAGAATAAAGAGTACAACTACGCATTGTTTCTTCTCCTCAAAAGTATGTTTCAGATATCTTCGAGACATTACATACAACCACTAGATACAAATTAATGAAATACATTTTAGATAACGACTCCGTAGATAAATCTGCTCAATGATCACTTAATCTGATCTAATTTCATGCATGTAGGAAGATTGCAACAATATGCCATGTTCTATCGCTTCTGATGCATTATCCACTGCGCTTGTCCTTGTAGTAAAGCTTATATCGCGGAGAATGTGCTTGATACCATACCAATTTCTTCGAGTTGGTGTAGCACTATACCTTTCAAAAATATATATATTGGTGCACTTATGACACTAAGATATAGTACTTCTGGTCCAAGTATCTCATAATCGTCTTGAACGAAATAGAATGGATATTTTTTGGGATCTAGTGATTTTACCACAATGAGTGTAGATAAAGGATGTGCATATCTATGTGAAAGTTCTTCAGGATTTTCATTATCTATGTCTTTGATGCACAAATATCCATTTTGAGACATGTTTAATTTGTAGTGCAAGATAAAATCACATTTGACCAAGATCTTTCATCTACAATTCATATTTTAAATGTGTTGCAGTTCCATTGAGCTCTTCTGAAATCTCAATAAGATATAAATTATTTGCAATTATTGAAAAACCATATATGTTTTTCTCGATGAATATACATGAGCAAATTACCATATCCGACCTGATTTTAATCCACATATTTATTTTTGGAGTTTAATGGAGTAGATATTGATCTATTCGCCATAAGATGCTGCAGTCTTCTTAAATTCTTTTGGGATTTTCGTATAAATTTCTTTATCGAATGGTCCATACAGTTATGTTGTATAACATCCATTTATTGTATCTCTAATTTTTCATAAATGATGTTGAACTGATCAAAAATCTGATTGTAATCGCATCAATGATTGGAAAATATATTTCCTCATAATCATTCCTCATGATTTCTCTTCTTCTCTTTTCTCACGTTTTCATAGATTTTGCACAAGACAACATCATTCAACTTCATATCTTTTGGGAAAATTTGAGAGATCTGAACATGTGACCTCTAGAATTAACGATTGAATATCATCCCACCAGATGAAACCATTGTGTGCGTCTTTTGTAAGCTGCATCCGAACATTATCAAAAACCAAGAGATCTCTCATAACAAACATGGTTCTGCATCTAGCAATCCACAATCCCGCAGATATGGCAGACAAGGAAATAGGGATAAAGAATCCATGGATGAACAATCGGTAGCCCAAATTCAATCAAACCTTGGAAGTGGAATCAACTCAGGGCAAAAAAGAAGAAGCAGAGGAATGGCATACTCACTCGAAATCCGGATTGGCAACCCTTGAGAGATGAGCAATTCGTGCTGATAATGTGTTGTAATCTCAAGAATTCTATAAAGAAGAAAAGAAGAAGATTGGAAGAGCGTGAGACTGTGTCCTTTATTATTCTCTGTAATCCTCTTTATATAGAGGTAAGGACCGGCGGTTGCAGAAGTCATCCTTATAAAACTGTTCCAATCACTATATCTATAACAAATTTTTTCTTTTTAGTCCATTTTGAAACAAATTTAGGTCTACCATTGATGAAGAGTGATTGCTCCTTTGCTTTTATTTTTTTAGCTTGCTCCTTTGCTCTAATACACTGTTTTGCTTGACATATTTATGGAGAATGGATATAGCACACTATTTAATTTTTTCTTGTGGCAAAATTTTGTCGAAATGAAATTGTAAGATTGATTTTGAAATTTCCGTACGGAGTGCAGTGAGAAACATGATTACATTTTGGTGGCAACTTCATGGTTGAAAAAATCCAAACCCTATTATATGGGTGTAAATTACAAAACTATAAACCCATAAATTTTTTTTGACAATTGAAATATTATATATATATATAAAGTAATTACATAATTATTTACACATTTCCTACATCACATTTCCCTCTCATTTCCTTCCATTTCGTTCATGGCGGGCGAAGCAAAATGTTGCGCCCAATTCCTCTCCAATTTTGTCGAGAAACGAGAATGAGAACCCATTGACATCAGTTTTCATGTGTTCAGTAGGTCGATCGGATTGTTCAACCACATCTCCATCGGCACGAAGGTTGTGTTTTTCTTCATTATCTTCAATTTATACCAGAACCACACTTGAAAACTGGATTGTGTAGACTGTCTTCAATTTTCCAATTTTCAGACTGGAATTGGAGTCGATTCCTTCTTTTCCAGATTTGCCAGATGACAACAACCCATATTGCTGACCACAGATTTTTGGGCAGTTTTTCAGGTTGTTGACTCAAGAACTGCGATTCATCCATCCCTCTAGCCACAGGGGTTTGTATCTTCAAACATCTAAGTATAGCATTCCACAATTCAACGCTTTTTGTGCATTCATAGAATATGTGCTCACTTGTTTCTTCATGATTCTCGCAAAATATGCACAAGACTGATTGCTGATCATTAATGACCTTTCTAATTTTCAGATTGGATTTCGTCGGTAGTCGATCTTGATTCATGCGCCATATGTGGATGGAAATCTTTGCTGGTAGGTATGTATTCCGCACCAAGCTTAAAATCTGTATGCTGTTGCCAGATTTGAGTCTTGTTGTTGTTGATTTGTGATAGAGATATATGCTTCTTTCGCCCTGTATTTGCCTTTTGGATGACTTTTTGTATCCCAGTGGTCCTCCTGTGTTTTAAGCATTGTGACAATTGATAATAGGATGACCATGTCTTGAAATTCTGCTTCTTCCATTGAATCTATCTCCCGTTTCCAGTCCCATTTGTATGTCCAGCAGTTGTCTTCCTAGGCTCCGTGTTGTTCCAAAGTGAAATTCTTGGTCTTTGTCTTCCTATATAGTCGGGGAAATAATTGTGACAAGCTTTGATTACTTGTCCACGGGTCCATCCAGAAACTGATTTTTTTCCATTGCCTATTGTGATCATCCATTGCTCATTGAACCATTCCTCATTTAGACTCTGTTGTAGATCTTTCCACCAAAAGGACTGGGATCTAGATCCTCTTCTTCTTCCTCTCTGTGTTTGTTGTGTTGAGGTCAGCCTTTTGAGTTCTTTTATGCCTCCAATTTGCAGCCTTCCATCTTGAGCATACTTAGATCGCGGGATGTCAATCCAGACATTGGTTTCGAATACCCAAACCCTCTATGTCTTTAGGCAGACATATTTTTTACCAAGAAACCCAATGTATTTTCCTTTTGTCTTGCATCTCACCCCAAAAGAAATTCCTAAAAAGTTTGTTTAGTCGGTTTAGCACAATCTTAGGAGCCCTAAGGTAGGATAGATAGTAGCATGAAAGAGCGGATAGGACTGAGTTGATGAGCACAGCTCTCCCTCCAACCGAGGGTGACCTATTCTCCCACCTCATCAGTCTGTTATTTACCTTCTCAAACATTGGCAACCAAGTTGAGCTTTTCCTTGGATTGGCACCAACTGGTAGTCCCAAATAGATGAATGATATTTGCCCTACTCCACAATTGAGATATGTAGCCATTTCTTGTGTGATGCCTTCTGACAAGTTCATTCCAATCAAACTGCTTTTCCTAAAATTGATTTTTAATCCAGACAACATCTCAAAACTGCGTAGAACAGCTTTGAACCCTCTCACATTTTTCCAGGATGTCAGGCCAAATAAGATAGTGTCATCTGCAAATTGCAGATGAGTGATAGGAACTTTGTTTCTGCCAATAAGGATAGGATCCAGTATTTTTTGGGCAACTGCTTTTTTGATCAGAGCCGCTAGGCTTTCTGCCACAATGAGAAATAAGAATGGTGATAGGGGATCACCTTGTCTGAGCCCTCTAGAAGGATAGAACATATCGGTCTGGCTTTCATTTATCAGCACAGTGGTAGATCCTGTATTTAGACATTCTTGAATCCATGCTCTGAATCTTGCTGGAATCCCTATTTTTTCTGTCATTCTATCCAAAAACTTCCAATTCACAGAATCGTAAGCTTTTTCAAAATCTAATTTGAGTACCAGTGCAGGCTCCTTTGTTTGTTTCATTTCAAGAATCACTTCATTTGCAATTACTGCACCATCCACGATTTGTAGATTGCCTATATAGGCTATTTGATGTGGGGATAGGACCTCAAGTAACACTTTACTTAGTCTTCCTGCCAGAATCTTTGCGAGAATCTTATAGGGAGCATTGATGAGTGTTATTGGTCTGTAATCTTCCACCACTTGAGGGCATGTTTTCTTGGCTAGCAGAAATATGGTTGCCACATTTCCACCTTTTACAATTTCGCATGTTGCATAGAATTCCATCACCATGGCTGTGATATCCTCCTCCAGTAGATATAAGAAGTGTTTAATAAAAGCAAAGTTGATTCCATCCGGCCTGGGCTTTTATGACTGCCACACCTGTCTATTGCATCTTTGATCTCATCCCTGGAGAAAGGTTCTATGAGTCTCTTACAACCTTCTGCAGATACTTTGGCAACTGACATATCTTGGATCAATAGTCTGTTTGTATCTGTTTCAGTTAGTCTTTTCTCGAAATGTTCTTTAAGGCAGCACTTGACGACATTGACATCATTAAGCCAGACCCCATTCTGCATTGTTCCATGTATTGAGTTTATTTTGTTCCTTTTCTGCATAAATCTATGATAGTATGCAGTATTTGCATCTCCCATCTTTATCCAGTTTGCACGTGACTTCTGTTGTAGTATGCTTTCCTCTCTCATTTCCAAAGTTTTGATTTGATCTCTCGTAGCGCAGATGTTGTTAGTAGGTGGCAGTTGAGTGTTGTCCTGCTCTGCCATTTTCTCTAGTTCAGTCATTTGATCATTTAGTTGTTCCAGCTCTGATCTTTCTGTGATTTTCCTTTGATCACTCTATTGCTTAATTTCCTTTCTAAGAAACCAAATTTTCTCCTTCAACACATAACCTTTGTATCCATTTATCTGGGCATTTTCCCAGACATTTTCTACCAGGTCATTATAATCTTCCAGATCTAGCCAACAGTCCATCACTTTCATGCTCTTAGGTCCCCAGTTGATGTTTTCAGTTTCTAATTTCACAGGACAATGATCAGCCACACTTTTTTCCAACCCAGTCTGCACCCACATTTTGTCTTGCATCCATTTATCATTAACTAGAAATCTGTCCAAACGACTCATTGCCTTAAGTTGATAAATACCAGGTAAATTTCCTTCTCATCATTGGTTGGTCAATCAAGTGTGTGTCACTGACAAATTCATTGAACAATTGAATTTCTGTCGAATTTGCTCTTCGGCCAATTCCTTTCCTTTTTTGACTGTTGTAGCACAGCATTGAAATCACCCATTTAGCAACACTTGTCATTACCTTTGTCATGCAAGCACTCTTTTAGACTCTTTCAAAGTTCCTTTTTTGTCTTCTAATTCTGTTGGCCCGTATATGTTAACCATGTGGCTCAGTTCAGATTCTCCATCCCAAAATCCTGAGATTCCTAAGTATCCATCATCACCCCATAGTGCAGTTTTCCTGAACATATCTTTATTCCAAATGCATAAGAGTCCTCCAGATCTTCCATCTGATCCAGAATATGCCCACTCAAAATTCTCCTCCTTCCATATGCTCATAACTGTTTTCTTGCTGATGGTCTCTTTTTTCGTTTCTTGTATGCTGATGAAATCTATCTTGTGTTGCTTTACAACCTCAGAAATCTTTCTCTTTCTTCTTCCCATCCCTATGCCCCTTGTATTAATTGACATGATCTGCATTGATTATACTTGTGGGTTTTCTGTCCCTTCCATTATTCTTTGCCTCAACCATTCTTTTAATATCATTTGTCTTAGTTTGCAGCAATTTGTCCAGCACCTGCTCATCTGCTTCCATCATTTGTAAGCCTAGTTCCTTTGCTATTGCAAAGTCGAGTAGGCTTCATTTCTTAAGTTTCTGGAGTTTGACGCAATTATATTGTTGTCTGTGATAGAGGTTGAAAACTGGTGATTACTCAGTAGCTTACTTTGCTTGCTTGTTTCCTCCATCATTTCCCTCTATTCTGCTCTAAATTTTTCATTTTGCATTTTCTGTTTTGTTTTTTTCATTCCTTGCTTGTTTTTCCTCGCACCTTGACTTCTTGCTTTCCTTCCTTTAGCATTTTCTTTTTCCTGTACTGCAGTTTCCACATTATGTGTCTGTATAATTACTTCGGCCTGTGTCACCACCATGGATAATTTTGCATCATCAGCATTTCTTTATTCTTCATGACCATTCTGCAACAGGTTAATGATTTCATCATATAGTTCTTTTAGTATATGCTCCTCATCTGGATCCTCATCTGCTTCAAATTCTCCATGTATCTCGACCATTTACTCAATATTTTCATCAACCAGCTGAACATTCTCTACTGTGCTAATAGTTTGCACTTTGGTAATTTCCTCTTCAACTGGTTCCCAGAATTTACCTATGGGAACAGGGCTTCCTTTTATATGAGAGCTTGCTCTCATCATTTCCTCATTCTCATCTTTGTTACCCACAGACTTTCCACTCCTCTGCCTATTACTCTGCCGTGTTCTACTTCCTTTGCTTTGTTCATGTATGGGCAGAGTAAATCTTCAGTCATTAATATCCTCAGCTCCATCGTCTGTACCTTCTATGTCTGCTCTAAAGGCAGAGAAATCATCATTGTCTGAACTGCTAGTTGAGATATTATCCATTTCTCTCAACTCCCCTTCTTCCATAGTATCCAACTCAAATTTCTTTTCATCAACCTCTCGGATTGTGAGCTCATATTCGCGTCCATCAATTATTACCCATAAGGTTCCATTAACATTTGAGTGTATGTCTGTTTGTATCTGAATCTGAGCAGCTTCAAGATATGCCTTTTCCTTAGTCACCTCATCAATTTTTATGAATTTCCCCAACTTTGCCCCAATAGTTTCAAGTATGTGAGTTGTCCGGCATGCAATTGGTATACTATATATTTTGATCCACTTAAAAGTTTCCTTGACTTGTGGTTGAGCTTGCCATGCCACCGCATTTATTACCCATTTTTTCAACCATTCCAAATTAATACTGGCCAGAGTTTGAATGTCACTCCCCTCCACTTCCCATACCAGCACCTTGTTTCCTCCCATCAAACTCACTTTTACATTTTTATATCCTCCTCGAACCAGATGTCCCGGCAGATGTTTCCAAGATACACCTTCCTTGAGTGTGCATATTCTGCTGTACTTTAACCACTGTGAGTCTTGTGCTACTGTTTTGAAACGAAGATCAGTTGAATCTCTTGGAGCTAACACCTTCTTAGTTCGCATATGGGGATGTTTGATCCGAAAGTTTGGAGCTTCTGCTGTGCATACTAGTTGTGTGGACAGCTTGCTTGATGATGCAATATCCATTCTTGCATTTTTTCTGTCAGCTAGTGTATCGCTGTACGACTGCTCTATTCTCTTTGCTTCATTTGCTATCACATATTTCTGGATAGGTCGAGAAATGATTTTCTATTTTATACTTGATTTCTCATATAGAGCCACATTTGCTCTTAGCTTGAATGTTCCTATCCATATGATATTCAATCTCTTGAGCAAGCCTTCTTCATTTCCATCCTTTATGTATGTAACAAAATCAAATGGTAGGCCCATACGATTGTACTTTCTTGCCACCTAGAATGATGTCAGTTTCCCTTGCATACTCAGTAATTCATACAACTGTTTTTCACCCTCCCCAAGTGGAAAATTAGTCACGTACACATTTAACGCACCTGAGGTTTAATGCAGGGTCACATTCGGTTGAAGACGGCTGAACACATCCCAAGCCTGTTGACACTCTTCCATGCCGCTATCCGGTATCAAAGGGTTGGGTGTCGTCTAGTCGTGCCTATTTTGGTCACCTAAGGTTACTATGGCTTTCCCTCTTCTATCCTCCTGCCGGAGGTGGGTCAACTGCAGGGGAAGATCAGTCTTGTTGGGGGCTTTGCTTTGTTACAGTCTAAGAGCGATGTTGGTAAAGTCATTGGCTTTGTCGGCGGTGGAGGTTAGCTGAAGAAGATTGTCCTAACGCAGTTCTAAGAGCGGTTGAAAACAAGGCCTCCCCAGAGAGTCTAGAACCCGCCCGAGGAGAGGAGAGTGAGACAAGATAGACCTCTACCGGAGTTCCATCGGTCTAGATGGAGGTATGGATTCTGGCAAGTCCATTGAAGTTTGAATTCCGGCAGTCCTCGTGTTTTGCACCAGATAGAGATTTTCAAAATTAAAAAAAAAATTCTTTCTAAACCCATAATTTAAAGGTGAACCATACACTATACGGCAAAAAAATAAAAGATAATATCAAAAAGTAGTATTTTATATCATATTTGATATTTACGCCTTGTTCCAATTTGGAATATTAGGATGGATAAATAAACAATATAATTTTACCAAATTTTCCCCTCAGAAGGCGTGACAATTCACCCTCTGACTGGTTCGGATAGCCAGGAAGCACCCATGCCTGAATGGATAGGTTAATGGGTAGGTTTCATTTACGGATAGGTTGTATCTAGGGCAGATTGATCCTTTTTTGTAATTATCTATTCATCTAATAGAGTAATGATACATGTACAAAATATTGGGTTTAGGGTTTAGGGTTTAGGGTTTAGGTAATAGAGTAATTATCTATTCATCTAAACCCTAAAACCCTAAACCCTAAACCTAAACCCTAAACCAATGATAAATGTATATGTGTCATAACGCACAAATAAAACATATGTGATCTCAATTACAATGTTGCGTGTACAGTACATGTATTATTAATTGTACAACATTTTGTAGAAGAATAGTTTGTACATTTTTCATTAGGGAGAAATTTTCGGATTAGAAAATTCGAGTCCCCTAAATAAATACTATTTATTATTATTATTTTATTATTTAATTTCATTTTTTTTTATTTTTTTACTAAACACGTTTTACTAAAAAAATTCTAAATTCGAATAAATCCTAAATACTAAATCATATTGTAAATAGTAATTAATATTATGACGATTTTGCGCTGAAAAATTAAAATCCTAAATCCTATTCGAAAAAAATAAATCCTAAACCTTATAAAAATAAATGCTAAATTTTATTAAAAATGGTAATGAATATTACGGTGGCTTCGTTCCTAAAAAATTAAAACCCTAAATATTAAACCGTAAATTATAAACTGAATTTTTAAATCCAATAAAAAATAATAATCAATATTACTACACTTTTGTCGCCTAAAAACTAAAACCCTAAACTCTACAAATCCTATTTAAAAATAGCAATTAATATTTTGACGGTAAAACTGTTAACCATAAAGAATCAAATAAAAATAATAATTAATATTTTGGTTACATTCGACGAAAAATTAATCAAAATACTATAAATTTTAAATACTAAACATTCTAAAATTATTAAAAATAATAATCAATGTTTTAATAATAAAATATTAATTATTAATTAATTAATTAATATTCTATTAGATTTTTTTTGGAACATAAAATTCTGGTACACAAGATATTTTCTGCTATCAGATGGTATATCCCGGACACGCGGCCTTATAGCCCGAATTCTAATCCTGATCGTCCATCCTTGATCTGACGGTCAAGATCAAAAACATTTTAAAAACTAAGTGATCCACTTCTGGTTGTCAGATCAACAATGAACGACTAGGATTAGAATTCAGAACGTAAGGACATTTGTACGGAATATACTGTCCGACATTTGAAAATTTGCGCACAATTTTCTGTTAGCATTTGAAAATGATGCATGCATTGGAATGATTTCTTCTACCTAAATCTAAGCATCTTTAAACCTATACCCCTTTTCGTTCAATTTGCATGGTGGCCCAAATCGTAGGTTAGGGGCCGGGCTACGAAACCCAATATTCCAATGAAACTAATGGCAATTAACGGCACAAGATTTTATTTTTGACTGCGAAATTAAATGCGATCCTTTGAAGTGTGAACGCATTTAGGCAGTTTGGGCAGCGGCCGGAACACATGAAAATTATTTTTTAGATATAGGTAATAACAGTGTTCTAGGTGTCACCGCTTAGGCGGTCTGGATGCCGGCTAGGCTGCATTTTCTAGCTGCCCGTCCTGATTTAGGGTTGTTCGGCTTGTCGGTACGGTCCGGCGGCTGGGCGGCCTCCGACTGTTTCGATTTCGATTTCCGACTACACAAACAATGGGTAATAATCGTGCTCCTTCCTAATATCCGATAATATATACTCCTGACTAATCTGGATTCTAGAGTGCTTGCATTCATTCCAAAGTCTGCAAGCATATCGATGCTTGAACTCAAGACTTATTAGTCAAGAGTTCACTTAATCGCCACCAAACAAACGATAAGTGGACAGAAATCTAAAGTAGGGCATAGGGATAGGGGTGTGTATGTTGATGAAACTAGAACTTCCCTTTTTATCTACAGAAAAATGGTACATGTGCAGTAGTATTTACCATACACTTCTAGAAATGACAACATTGAACCAACATGTTTGGTGTGGTGGTTCAGCACCTCATTCCTTAAGCATGAGGTTGGGAGTTCGATTCCCACCCATGTGAATGGAGAAAAACATTTGGCCAATCCCCTACTACTTAGTGTGCTGACAGAGGGACGGAGGATTAGTTTCCTGGCTGCCGGCGGGGAGATACCTTGCAGTACGCAAAAAAAAAGAAATGACAACATTGTCTTATCCAGAAAAAAAAAAACTCCCTTATTTTCTTCAGAAAAATGATACATGGCCACAAGCATGTACCATATACTTTTTTTTTACCATATACTTTTAGAAATAACACTATTGTCCTACAAAAGTGTTAAAAAAATAATAATAATAATTAAAAAAACAATTTTGTATGCAGTAGTCTGGTCTCCCCATCACACAATAGAGAAAGTATTTCCCAGATCAAGGGGCAGACTCCTGGTTGAATAGATGTATAGCATTTGCCATGTCTGATTAGGATTTTGAACTGTTGAAAATCAATTTTGGGAAGAGTTATTGGAATTGTAGACTTGCCAATCTTCCTTCATATATTTAGTTTAGGACCTCCTTTCAGTAGGGGTAGATTGAAAAAAGGAATAGTACTTGGATGCCTGTAATGAAAAAAATTCAAGAAAACCTTATAAGTTGGAGGTAGGAATATCCACATAATTTTGTATTATTTCTCAACCTAGAGATAGGGGAATTGGGATTAAAAAAAAACTAGAAGCAAACAAGGCTTTGCTAGGATGAGATGCAGAAGTATGGTCAAAAGGGTTGGATTCAAATAGTAGATGTTACTGAATTGAGAAAGGAAGCAGTGAGGCACAAGGGGTAGAGGTTGTAGAAGGGGGGGAGATTTTCTGAGGAATGGAATGAGTAAGATGTTTTCAAAGACAACGACAAATCATCGAATCCAAGTAATTCAACTGGTCAGGTGAGTACCTTATCTATACATATATTTTACAGCTCATACTATAACCAGGAACTTGTAATGCAGTAGAAGTGAGTATATTGTACAGATTTATCCTGTTGAATCCCCAGAGTGACCTCTTCACTCTTATCTCTTTTGGAAGTTGAAGGTCCTAATGCAGAAACCGAATACAAAAATGAAAACTACAACGATCCCCACAATCAAACTCGCAATGACTCCATGAAAATCTTCTCTGAAACCAAAGTAATTTCTCATGAACACCTTCACAGGCACTATCTGATCAGGACCGATGGATATCAACGTCTCCACATCGCCGAACTGCGACGCACCTAAGCCATACAGCGTCCAAGCAACCGGACAAGCCCAATAGTACCATCTCCACCATATGGGTATGCTCTGGTTTTTATCATAAAACAGGAGAGAAAGGATGCTTTCAGAATAATGGTACTTCATCTTCTGGTGCAGACCTTATCGTGCCGAATTTCGCCTTATTGTGTCGAATCTATTATTGGTCGTTGTATCTGCTTCAATAAGTGAAATGATCTCGGCCGTTGAAACACACATACAACCACCAATAATAGATTTCGACACCATAGTGAGTGTTCGGCACTATAAGGTCTGCACCACAAAAAAATTCAGCGTGTATGCGTGCTTTATTGTGTATAGAAAGAGAATGAATAAAGGCAGGTTCATACCGGGCGAGGTATGATGAAGCCGGAGAAGAGATTCCAAAGCCCGATGAAAAAACCAGCGACAATGGCAGCAATGTGGTGATTTGGGGACACGGCTACTGTCATCATGCCATAGAAGGTGAAGTACAGGAGTGTGAAATACATGTAAAATATGAACCAGAGGAATTTTGCTGCAGTCCATTCAAATCCTATCATTGCATAGACTATGGTACCATACGATATGGCTTGAGCAAAGATGTAAGGGAATTCGATCGCAACCTGCAGGGGGAGCAGCATCAAGGTCAGAAGAAACACGAAGCACAAGCAGTGTTCAAGAAAGCATTGGGCGGCCCTAGGCGGTCAGGGTCCACTTCCTAGGCGCCCCCTTAATCGTCCCTAAACGGGTACTTAAGCGGTATTCGGGGAAGGTGGAGGGCTGCCGCCTTCTCAAACAGAGCCAACAAGCAACAGAGACAATATTTTAACAAGGTGGACTAAAAAAGTGACCTGTGCAATGGCATATGGTAGGGATGAGTACATTCCGGCAGCTCTTTCTCTGTAGAAAACGGTTCTCTCAACGGAAATAACTGGCTGTACTGCGACACAGTTTTGGATGCCAAGGAAGATAACGGATGCATACATCGAACCAATCGAGTTGAGTACATCTTGCAACGAATCCCTGCTCATTTTGAGTACCAAGAATGTCAAAAAAGTGTTTCGGATTAAGAACAGTGCTTCTTCACATTTTTGCATGTTTACCTCCTCATGCCGAGGTCCCAGAACATGGTCCCGAAGATCACTGCTATGAAAGTAGTAAACAGGAATCTAATAGCGGTATAAGGCGGATTTCGCCAATAAGACCACCTTTGCTTCCAGAAGCAAACCATGCATTGTACATAGAAAGGTTGAGAGTATCGGCTAGGAAAGTATAAATCTTTAGTCCCGGGGCTCGGTGTACTGAGTTCTTCTATCAGAGCTTTGTTTCTCCTGAAATGGTTCATATCATATATAAAAAAAAATACATTGGCGAAACGATGTAACCCATGGCATTGCATTTGGTGTAGTAGCACGATGAGAATCCGTTTACTTCAGTTACTAGTGTCAAACCTGAACAATTCAGAACTTCTATAAACCTCTGCAAAATCAATTCCCAGGACCACCTCCTGCGAGGAAGCACTGATTTCCAGCATCCATGTTGCGGGGTTATAACCGTCTGTGATTTTACTAACTCCTGGGATAGACTTTCATAGCAAATGAAATAATCTTATAAGAATTCAGGATATATAGCATGGAATTCTCGGGTGATATTAATTGTTGTGCTCAATTCTAAAACGACTTGTTTATCTGTTTACATTAAATGAGCGATTTCTAGATACTCAACTATTCTCAAACATCAGAGTAACAGATGCATGACTCAGAAAAAAAGACTGCATCAA
The DNA here is from genome assembly GCA_025802335.1 of Pinguicula primuliflora. Lineage (NCBI taxonomy): Eukaryota > Viridiplantae > Streptophyta > Magnoliopsida > Lamiales > Lentibulariaceae > Pinguicula > Pinguicula primuliflora. The sequence continues at coordinate 980,610 of JAOYMZ010000019.1, read as the reverse complement.
AATTCTCACCTCGAAATATTTAATCAAGTCGCAAGAATTGTGCCCCAATGGCCCAACATATAGCTCTTCTCCTCCTCGTTTTAGTAGAAATAGCTGTGGTACAACAACTTGTATGTTATTGAACAAGGAAAAGAGAGAATCCAATGCTTCAACTCTCAAATTGGTTTTTTTTTTTACCTCATCAAAGGCTTCAAATATGTCAATGCTGGGCTGGTGTATGGTGCACACAACAGTTCTACCAGTGTCCACGGTGTTCCTCACAGTTCTCATCACAATCGCAGCAGCTCGTGCATCGAGTCCTGAGGTTGGCTCATCCATGAATATTACGGAGGGGTTTGCAACGAGCTCAACCGCAATGGTCAACCTCTTTCGTTGTTCGGTAGAGAGCCCGGTTTCACCGGGCAACCCGACTAGAGCATCTTTTAATGGTACAAGCTCTACAAGCTCCATCACTTCATCAACAAACATCTACAAGTATTAATATCCATCAAACTTTGCAAAGTCTTATGCTTGAAATGGGCATATAACTAGGAAAACAGAAATGATAGCCAAAGGTTCACTAATGCTATATAAACAAACCTCTCTCATTTTCATATCAACCTCGAGAGGCAACCGCAACCAGGCAGAGAAAAGCAAAGACTCATGGACGGTTAAATGAGGAGAATGAATATCATTCTGCTCGCAATACCCCGAAACTCGAGCAAATGTGTCTTGCTTTTTCGGGTAACCCGAAATCATAATACTCCCCTCTATGTATCCTCCAGTTTTCCGACCAGCCAACACATCCATCAATGTTGTTTTTCCAGCCCCACTAACTCCCATTAAGGCAGTCAGAATACCTGGCCTGAAAGCTCCACTCACACCCTTCAGAAGCACCAGTTTGTCATCGGCTAAACCTTTGTTTCTCATCTCCTGATAATTAATTTCATGAGATTTACAAGTAATCTAATATTATGATGCAAGCACAGTTCAAGAAGTAACCTCCGGCATGTCAACAGAATATATAATATTGTTAAATGTGACCGAATGTGGCTCAAATGGAAGAATCATTCCTCGTTTATTGATCTGATCCGGCTCACTGGTCTTATCTCCGACACTACGGTTTCCGTCATTGTCGTCATTTTCTTGTGGTATAGCAGCCTGAGATCCCCCAAATGCTGCAGAATACTAGATTAAGATTGTACAAGGACATCTAAGTAACATTATCTTTCTGTGGAAAAACCAGATATGCTTACGCTTCAGATAAGTTAGAGATAATATGAATCCCATGTTGAATATGATTGTGTATCCAATCAACGCCCCTACTCCTATCCAATACATACTGGCATGCGGTATAAATCCTCGTGCCTTTAGAATTAAAACTCCCAAAGATTCAGTTGCATCAGCCTGAGGACAGAGTAAAAACAAAGATAAACAAACATCAGTTGGTGTAGTTTAAGACAAAAAAAATATTACGCATGAAGTCCAGACTCACAGGTATGAAGTCCCAACTTCTGCCCCTGAATTCATTTACAGCAATTGCAGACTGTCCATACATCAACGGCGAGGACCAATAACTCCATATCCACCACTTTTTTATTTGATCTACAGCATCAACAAGAAGGGAACAAGTTTAGAGATATTGAATGAGTCTTAGTACGATCAACAATAGCAGCAGCGTCTGTACCTCGTGATAAGACTATGCCACCTAAAGTGAAGAGCAGGAACAACACTAATGAGCCGAATGTGTTCGCGATAATCATGTGCCGACCTACTGATCCAATCAGTCTAAATAATCCACTTGCCATTTGGTTCAGAACAAAGAGTAGCAAGTATTGTTTGAAGAATCTGCAGTAAAGATTATTTGATTGACAATCAAGTAATACCAATTGCATTATCCATATATAAACAAACTTATATCGAACTGATTAAACCATCCCAAGTATAAGCTACTGTAAAGAAGTTCATCTTGTTGCTCTTAACTTTTTCCAATGTGCTTGCTACGGAAACGAGTAAATGAAACTCTTTTGCATTGCTGCTTTGATATCTTAATCAATGAACTCCTAATATGAAAAATCAAGCTGATATGGAGATGAAGTATAATATATCTAAAGCATGCAAGGAACATTTACCTGGAAGCACTTGGATCAAACCCAATCTCATAGTAAGTTAAAATAACCCAAACGGTAACTTCGATAAATGAAAGTGGTATCTTCAGCGCGGATAGGGGAAGACCATATATCCATGCTGGGAAAAACAACGAGTCTCTTTGTTTGTAAAATACGGGAAGCTTGTAAATTGTCATGGAAATCTCGGCCATGCCATTGAACATGATTATGGTCACCGTGAAAAAGAGAGCACCAAAGAAAATGTTTCCATCTATTTCATTGCGTCGGTGCATATTAGTCCGGAGAAAGAGAGTCATGGCAAGTAATGCCATAAGTGCAACCTGAGAAGCAGTATATAACAACTCTGTCAGAAGTCATATCCACATACTTCTAAGAAAGCACCAAAGAGGGCATTCAAGGACAAGTGAACCTGAGAAGTCTTGAAGATATAGACAAACGAGTTCCTTTTTATCAGGAGAACTTCTCTTAAGAAGGATGCTTTTATCAGTTGTTTTGTACTGGTGCCATATTTTGTCGTGGTTAAAGCAGCAGGGTGGCTTTTTTTCTTGTCAAATGGAGATGCAAGATTCTCCTCAAGTGTCTGGCCAACATGAAAAGATTCAAATGCCTTGGCAAACTCACTCACCGTCACAAATCGGTACGGCTCATCAGTTCTCATCCAATACTGCTGCTGATCTTTCTTCGATGTTACCTGCAACAAATGAACTCCCTCATTATGACATAAAAAGTAACTCAAAGGAAGGAATAACCAGTTCTTTAGATGCAGCATACCTCTTGCAAGAAATCAGCAACCCCTTTCCTCTCAGGGCATTTGAAACCCATAGATTCGAAAAATTCAACAACATTCTCTCGAGGTCCTTGATAAACAATTTTCCCGTCAGAAAGAAGAATGATATCATCAAATAGTTGAAAGGTCTCTGGGGCTGGCTGAAGCAGTGATATGACAGCAGTTCCATCAAGCATGTGCACATATTGTCTCAGTGAATTCACGATTTGGAAAGTAGTAGAACTATCCAATCCTGTTGAAATCTCGTCCATGAATAGAGCATTCGTAGGTCCAACCAGCATTTCACCTGCAATATTGCTCGAACTCGAGTATCTGTTCTTTAGAATCTATGATAGACTTCCTTTCTTCCTTCCTGTATTGATTTAGGAAAAAAAAAATGAACATTTCTTACCCGTTGTCACACGTTTCCTTTGTCCCCCGGATATTCCCCTTACCAGTTCATCTCCAACCACAGTATCTGCACAATTCTCCAGGCCTAGAACCTGCAAAGATAGATAAAGAGTCAGGTCAAGTCCCTCAAGTGAACTTCAGCTTTCTCCGAGATTTTGAACTTTTAAGGTTGGCATACCTTCAGAACATATTCTGTGACTGCACTTGATTCTTGTCCTTCTGTAGAAACGGCCTACACATGAAATTATTCAAACCTTAAACCACATAACCACCTTTTTTTCCACGAAAACCAGAGACAATATTCAATAATACAAAGTTTTAGATTCTTCTTGTGGTACATCCTGCCATTTCATGGCCAAATATTATATCTATCTACCACAGTCCAACTCAAGCACACATATCGTATAAAAACTTGGGGAGAAACAATTCATAAAGTACTAAAATCAAAATATGCAGCCTTTGTTACCTTCATGAAGATATCTATATCAGCATCAGGCATAATATTTGCATTTTTTTCCCTTCTTGACAATTCTGATAACATATCTGAAAATTTGAGAACAAGATTCATCAGCAACCTTATTGTTCAATGGAGCTCACTGATGAATGTAAGATTGCACCTACTTCTTCATCTTTACATACCATAGCGAGAACCAACACCCTGGCATTTTGCTGAGAACTCGAAAGTTTCTCTCACGGTCATTTCTCCAATATGGATGTCGTATTGGCTAATATACGCAGCAGTTCTTTGTGGAACAAACTCATGGAGACTATGCCCGTTGTACGTTACGTTTCCAGAAACCTGGCATTGAAAATCGAAAAGCATTATGATGCTCGATTCTGCTGATAAAACATTAGACACTCAGAGAAGTAATGCTGCTCTATGAGTTGACCTTCAAAGATTTGTCCAACTTTCCAGCCAGAGCTAACAAAAGTGTTGTCTTGCCTGAACTTGGAGGTCCAAGAAGCAATGCCATCCTTCATTACAAAGTTGTTACAGAATAAAATTTGTAAATAACGATGAAAATAATTTCGGATATATTTGCCCAAATGAGGATTAATCTTTTTTGCTTCATCTCCCACCTGCAAGGCCTGATGATCCCACTGATGTCTTTGAGAATAGATATATGTTTCTTCTTGCTTGGAAGTACATGCAGAAAGTTGAGCAATCCCTGTTGCGAAATGGAGTTAATGATGAAGTAATCATAAAGAAAATATGAGAAGAAAACATTTACCTCAAAGAAGTTGATGATGAAGTTAAAGAATGTGGGCAATGATCTGCTCCCAATATATGCTTCTGCACCAACAGTTAGATGCTCAAATCTAACTTCTATTTTCGGCAATTCGATACCGACCCTGAAGCAAACAAATCATGGCAAAATGGAGGAGAATTAACTTGCAGAAATGAAAATGATTGGAACAGCAGGCGCATGGTTTCATACATTGAGATTATACCTGTCAATCCGATCCCTGAGCTTACGCAAAAATTTCTGGTTGTCGTCATCACCTTGCTCCAGTAGCCTCTTAAGCAACTCTTTCCGTTGTTCATATCCAAGATTTCTTATATCAACTTCAGAGGTAGTACCCCGAGATCCAACTAAAAGACCTTTCGTTAAACGATCATAAGTCGGAAGTTTTTCCAAAGCAGCCCACTTCAATGCTTCTTCATCATCTACTTCGCGCCTTGACTGCGAGAAAGCATCCAAACCTCCATCCCTCCAGAATGATGAACTGTTTGCTCTCAAGCTATTACTTGCTTTGTGAAGATCACCCTGATCCATAAGATCAATAGACAAGAAACTGGAGAGAAAAAAAAAAACTATAACATAATGCCTGATCTTCGGATAACAGACATTTCGATATCAGTTAATTCACTGGAGTGGGAAGGAGATGCATAAACTTGTAAGCATATGAATATCAGTAGCGAAAATTTGTTCGCTAGCTTACTTCCAGAAGACAATGAAGTTTGGAGTAGAATTAGGCTAGCCAAAAATAAGTTGTGGAAACACTTTTAGGCTTTGGTAGAGTCATTGAGATCGATGAAGATTCAATAGACATAAATGACTTAACACAGTGTGAAGCTTCATGTCCTGATGTGCATGCTCCACATGTTGGAGAATACCAAACCAAACCAAACATACTCAGTAAATCCCGCCCTAGATGTTTGGTTTGGAGAATACCAAATCAAACCAAACATACTTATTAACTAACACGCATGCACATGAAGGCATAATTTTTCACCATACACGTTTCTCATGTGATACCCACAATAGAATAAGTTTCAGAGCATATAAGTGAGTATGAAATGATGCATCACAGAGTTCATTTTGTCAACTAATTTGTAGCATAGATACATCCTTAATGACAATAATAAGCAGCATAGCATAGATAGATATTAGGTCTGCTGTTGGTAAAGTAGAAAATTAAATAGCCTACTGGGGATGGGGCCTCATAAATTAAACACCATAAAAGGCATCTCAAAACAGTATCTTTCAAGTTGCCAACATTCACCGATTTCTTCTAGTTGCGGTAAGAATTCAAGCAACAGCTAGCTCTGACTCTTTTTGCGTACTTGCAAGGTATTCTACCGTCCGCCAGCCAGTAGACTAATCCTCCGTCCCGGGTAGACTAATCCTCTGTCCCGGGTGAGCACACAAAGTGGTAAAGGACTGACCAAATATTTCTCTTAATTTATGGAGACTCCCAACCTCATACTTAAGGGAAGGGAGACAGTAAGCGGATGTGCATCATTTTAGATACAGTAATGGAGTAAAAAAATAACCTCTTCTTTTCAGGACAAAAGGCATGAGTAGCGCCCAAGATGGGCGGCTAAGGTGTATGAAAATGCATGAGTCCGACCGATCAAACAACAAGCAATGCATTTTTACTATTAGTTAACTGACAGATCTTGTGATCAGTCCCACACAATTTTTATTAGGGTGCACAATTTTTCAATTCCAATAACAAAGATCGAAATTGAGGGTATATAAGAGATTAAAAGTCTAATATTTTGCGAGCAACTTTGATTTCTAAAATCCAATTAGGAATAGCCTTAAGAAAAGTTGAAACAAAATTATCGACATCGTAGATGGAATAGGAGGCTTTTGATCTATTATAAAATTTGCAACGGCATGATCCATTTTGATTTTTGTTGTCGGAATTGAAAAATTGTGCACGGTAGTAAAATTGTCGAAATTGAGGCTAAAATTTTTTTTGAGCAATTTAATTATCAGAAACAACAAATACAAGTTGGTCTTACTGATCACTCATTCGGCGTTCTACAGTAAGTACGCCATAAGTAGGATTTAAAGATGCCGTTGAAGAGCTGAGATGCCATTAAATTTTGTTGTCAATTTTGGACTTTTGGCATGTCGAATCGAGTTGGTTTTTATAATTTAAGCAAAATAAATTTTCATTTAGAAATATGTTTGCACACACCTATCAAAAAAAAATAGAAAAAACCTATCAAAAAAAGAAATGTGTTTGCACAATTGGTACACTGCATTTACCATTTTGTCCTTTTATGCTGCCTATAATAAAATCATTTGATAAAATTAGGAGTCCTTGGTCTTCTCTATGGATGCAATATCATACAAGTTTAGTTGGAAGTCTTTAATTTCATGCATTTTCCTCGTTTGTATCCGACAACCGATTTGGTACGAGTAGCGAGGAATTTTATGAGTGCGAAATGGGCTATTTTAATAGTCGAACATTTTAACAGCGTGGAAGGCAGCAGCTAACCAGGATCTAGACACCGGATAAATGCACTTTTTAAAACACTATTTTTAAATGTACTTATTATTTTTGTGTGTGTGTGTGTGTTTGGTCTACAATCTTCCCATCCTGTTAAGGTGAAAGTATGATTGCGTACAGAGGCAGACCTTTGTAGGCCCGCGGGGCACGTGTCTCCCTTAAATTTTGAAAAAAATTGTTATATATTATTTTATATAAATTTTTATAAATTTTTAATAGATAAAAATATTATGATCAGATCAATTAATATAGTTTCAATCACAATGCTTAGACTTATCGAAAATTTAATATGTTGAATTCAGTTTTTTAGGTTGAAATTAAAATATATGATCAGTTATAAAAAAAATGTTGATTGAACGGATCACAGATTGTAATTTAACGATTGAAAGTGATCAAAAAAACTTTGAGTTAAATTTTTTGAAGTTAAATAAAATTCATGACATGTTCTAAAATTTTATTGGAACGAGAATTCTAGAACTGATCTTATTTTTTAAATTCGACAACCATAAATGTCAATACTCTAAACACATCGTTAGGATTTTATTAATTTTTAGCGATAAAGATAGTAACTAAAATCCATGACATGTACTTAAATCTTCTTGGAATGAGTATTCCAGTATTGATCTTATATTTAAATTTCGGCGACCAAGGTCGAAATAATTTGTGTATCGATCAGTAAGTGTAGTTTTGTCATTCTTTCTTTCTTCGGTTCTTCTAGTATGATTTGTTTCTTTACATTTTGTTGTAACTTTTTTTTCTTCTACTATTGTCTATAATACAAGAATTCGAATCTCATATATTATATTTTTTCATATAATATTTTATATTATTTAAATACTAATAATTATAAATATAATTTTAAAATATTATATACACAAAATTTGGACAACTTGACCCCTTACGAAAATTCTGGATCCGCCACTGATTGCGTATATCCTACCTCCGTCAAACTCTGGCTAAAAAAGAAATTTACTGAATATGTTTGGTTTGGTTTAGTAGAAACTGTGAGAACAGAATACCTCATTTCTACTCCTTTGTTAAAATATTCTAGAAATGGCATCACTTCTTACACCAATTTTTCTCTTGTACTGAATAATTACAACTTCATTTCCTACGTTTTCTACTGTGTTCTATGAGAGAAAACCTCTTGTGGACCCTGTCAGTGTGTGTGCCTGCTGAAAACTTCATCTCCAACAAAGGGGCTGGGCCTGGGTTCCTCCATTCATGCATTTTATCAAAGGGCCAAGTTTTTTGATCTAGTTTCAGTTCCATGTTTGGAATTTTGAATCGGTCCATCAGCGTGTAGGAAGATAAAGCATTGTCCGGCCCCTGTCGCTACTAAACCAAGTCCTGAATGCTGTTTTGCAGGTGATGAACACAAGCTTGGGATTCTTATCAGATGACACAGTATATTGTATTTAGTAACAACTCTTTGGAGAGTTTTTTGTTGACATCGTTTTGTGTACAAAAACAGGACCCCAACTTGAGTTGGGCGCGCCCGAGTTATAATATAGATGGTACTAACATGGATGACCGATTTAAACCGACATTTTACAGGGACAGGTATAAGTATACTCAAAGAATGCATGACACTATAGTCCATCATCCAACATTGTTTCAAATCAACTAAAAGTAACGACAATGAAAAAGTTTGGCATGCAGTTATTCATGAGCTTCATCTTCAGCTATCTACTTCTTCTAGTGAAATTGGGCCAAATGAACGCCCATTTACCGCTCTTGATATCTCATGATTTTATACATTTCATCTTTGATCTTGTCCTCAAAAGCTCAGATGCCAATCATATGCAGTATGCATGGTAATAGATAGCCACAAATTGTATGATGACTATTATACCTTCACTATCATAACCGACGCTATATCGAAATGGGGAAGGCTCTCGAGATGATAGAGACCGGATTGATTGTTCTCCCCGTATACGAATATAAGAGACTATGTGTATTCATCATCAGTAAAATCCTCATATTCAGAATCTGACTCTTCAGACCGGGGTTCCATTAAGCTATTCAGGTCAAATGAAGGACTTGCCTCCATCTCTTCCATGTCAACTGAGTCATAGGTCATACGATCTTCAAATTTCTCATCAGAGCAATTAAGAAGCCATGAGAGAGAACATTTGATGCCTTTGCGGACAATCATCTTATGCCTTCGTTTAATAGTAGACTCAAGCGCATACGTAAAGTAAGCTGGGAAAGTTACCAAATCCTCCAGTGGCCTATCCATTGTGGTTTTTAAGTAATCAAAACTTAATCTCATGATTTCTACATTCAGTGCTAACAATTGTGGACAACCCACAACCATGCTTTTCACTTGTTCTATTGAGAATCCACAGTCCTTCAGGAAATCTGCATGCCTCACAATGGCTTTGTCACTGAGGCTGACAATTTGGGGCATTTTCTCTATGATTCTGCCAAATTCTTCACTGTTAAAGCCAATGGTGGAGCTGAGAAAGTTCTGTTGACTGAGAAGCTTTGACTCCAGATCAAGTCCAATGATTTCCGGATATTGACCTATCACGGTTGGAAGCGAACCCTGTCTAACATTACACTCTAAAAGCAATTTAATATTTGGTGTGACCCTCTCTTCAAGTCCAAAACCAAGGATCTGAGGTAGTTTCTCGATCAACCTAGCAACAGCTAGGCATGGTATTCCCAAGCTGATCAGATAATCCACAAAAGGTTTGATGATCCGGCCAACTCGCATGCCCAGTATCTGTGGGTATCTAGTTAGCACTCCCCCAATCTCACGCCTGGCCACTCCAATTCCAACTAAATATGCAACTGAAGTACTCATGGTACCCTCAAGCTTAAACCCCATAACTTCAGGGTAAGCCTCAAGGACTCGAGGAATATCACTGGGCTTAATGTCCATGCCTTGTAGATAATTAACAACTGGTGCAAGGTCAACCACAACACTAGCATGAAGGACTTGAGGGTACCGGCGCAAGAATTCTGTCAAAGTAGATTTCCTGACACCCAATTTTCCAAGGTAATCAAGCACTGGAACCATATTCTTCTTCACACTGCAGCCAAGGACAAGAGGGTAATTATTTATGTCTTCTATAGTCAGCCCTAAGTTTTGGAGGAAGTCCACACGTTCTTTCATAACCTCAACCGTCACAGGAAGCTCAAGCCCATCAAGCTCATCAGGAAAAATGCCAATATCCCTCAAGAATTCGTAAACTAGTTTGCGGTTAGCTATCCTCTCATTCTTCATCTGAAGTAAACTAGGGTGAGCATAGTAAGAAACATTTCCTACTTTTTTCTTCTCCTTATTCAATCTGTCTTCTCGGGACATAGATAAATCTGCAACAGATGATTGGTGAGTTCTTCCCGCAGCAGAGGAAAGGCGGGTTTTCCCAGAAACAGAGGAATGAAGCTTCATCACCAACTCGCATCCCTTCACACAATTAGTTGAAATATATAGAGATGAAATGGAAATCGAATTTGGTCTGCAGAATGCAAGTGTGGGTAACTCATAATGCACAAGCACAGAATGCGGTTTAGCTAGGCCAACAAATTTTATAATCTTCATGTCCTTTAACAAACTGTTAAATCAAGATTACCTGTGCCAAGCAAGAAACACAAAATAACACGTTTATTCTCAAATTCCAGACATTATAACCAAATTTTCAATTAACAAAGCCAACACTAACATTAAAAAGCTAAACGAATTCAATGTGTGCGTAGCAAACTATCTGAGACAGCACACCACTTCGGAAAGCCGCAGGAAATATAAATTCTAACACAATGGAAACCATTGCTATAAATAAATATTATTGCTCAAATTCAAGCCATTAAAGGAGCTTAGAACTATTTTTGTTTAGTTGTAACTCATATGCAGCAAAGATAGTGTCGTCTATTTCCAAAACTAGTCGCCATAAGTTAGATTCCTAACTAACTGCTAACGAATATAATTGGCATTGCAATGATAAGTCTCTCCAAAAACGAATTAAACATCTTAACATCAAATTTAACAACAGAGAAAAAAAATCTGTGAGAACTAACACAAAGTATCGCACCGATTGAACTGACCAAACAGCTCACGGAGAACAATCCGGGAAAGCCAATTTGCGTAATTGGGTTTCAAAAGTTGAAGATGAAACTCCAGCCTTGAGGAGTCGGTAGACTGGAAAATGAGATAATGAAACTGCTCGAAGCGTAGAGCTTGTTTCGTTTGGGCCTTCAATTCTTAACTTGGACCACTTCTCGGATTTGCACTTGGACTTTGTATCTGGGCTTCTTTTGGTTATCCCAATTTCAGAAAAGGTTATAGAGTGGGACTTATAATATTGGGCGCACTATTTTTACACTTTGATCTACTTGTCAATACTGGATAAGTGGGAGACTTGCATTTTTTGGCCAATCATCCACATGCTGTCACATAAATAATAGCGTAAAAATAGGGTGTTTTTATTAGTGTCTTATATTATTCTTCGGTCGTTAGAGCTCGTTCAATTCTTGTATGTTGTACCTGTACCCCACTCTTGGATGCATTGTTGGAATTCATCACACTTCTCGAAACTTATACATATGAGATTAAAAAAAGCCTCATACTTTTTAAACCCCTATCAAGTATTACTTAGTGTCTGTTTGCAAGTTTTTCTCAAAAGCAGCTTTTGGCTTTTCAATCGAAGAAGTCCCTGTTACACTGTTTGCGATTTTGGTTTGTGGCGGTGAAAAAGCTCCCAAAAGTCAAAAGCTACCTTGGAGTAGCTTCTGGGAGGCTTAAGGCGGTGGCAATTTTGTAAATATTTAAAAATTCACTTTTAAAATAATTTTGTCTATATACAAATCGATAATATCAAAATAC
>JAOYMZ010000019.1:936107-949329 GCA_025802335.1 Pinguicula primuliflora | reverse complement strand
GTATCCCTTGAAATACTTTTTACTTGTATCCCTTGAAATACTTTTTACTTGTATCCCTTGAAATACTTTTTACTTGTATCACTTGAAAGACTTTGCACAAGTGAGGTAGCCGTGGGATAGTTTGTATTAATGTCATAATGCGGAATTTTTTTCTGGTACAGAAAAATTTAAGATCAGATTAATGAGATATGTTCAAAATAGCCAATAATGGCCGTCGGATTTATGGACGTCGGATTTTTAATCTAACGGCCAGGATAAAAACAATTATATAATTGATTAAATTTTATTAATCTAATGGTATGTTTTATCCTGGCTGTTGGAATAAAAATCCGACGACCATGATTGACTATTCTAGACATATCTCATTAATCTGGTCCTAAACCATTCTGGACCAGAAAAAAATTGGCCTAACCATAACTCCATACTTACAAAATATGTATTATATAGTTCCTTTGTCAAACACTAGTATCTCTATATTGTTACCGGAAATACTACGACAACATAACTTTTTATCACATAATTTTGTCATCATCCAAAAACGATGATGTTTCTTCATTTTCCTATATTAATATACAGATGTAAACGGCGAGAAAATAGAGACAAATAGGGTGCAACTATATTCTTTTACAAGCGGAGTACAGCTTAGTACCAGATGTTTATCCAAGAATTCAATCCACTCATGTTATCACAACAAATAAATCAATCGCGCAAAATACTCTTCAAATACTACTCTAATCGAAGAGTCCACCCCATAACGGCCATCGGGAGCTAGGGCAAGAGTACTGAGGTGTGCGTGTGATCAGCTACCGTGCATTGGGTGGACATGATTTTTTTTTTTTTTTTTTTACATGCTTCTTTCCAACATATCTGATTCCCAAATAGTTAATATTACTCATACATATTTATTTGATATCAATATTATAATGTGACCTTCATCACAACAAACAAATTTTAATATTTATATTTATCTTTTTTATTTTATTTGTGATGGTAATGTTTACCGGCAATGTCAAGAAAGGGCCTCATGTGTACAAAAATTGTACAAAGGCTTTGAGTATTTGAATTTTTTTTAGTGTCGAATTTATGATGTCAAATTTGCGAAAATATATTAGAGTGGTGCTATATGTCCTAATACTTTGTCCCTAATTCATCCCTAAATGTAGTTTAATTAAGAATTTTGCAAGTTTAGTTTATCATTTAAATGTCATTAAGAATTTTGTATGTTAAATAATTAATCTTTTATTTTGTAGGGATGAATTAGGGACAAAGTGTTGGGACATGTAGCATTATTCTAAAATTTGTGATCATATAAAACTAACATGATCTACTTATTCATAAAAGAGCGAACGAGGGATCGGCGTGGCGAGAAATATGCTTCCATGTCCATTAGAATAGGAATAAGAAAGTTTCGAAGACCAGTCGACAACAATCAAGACAAGCCCTATGGATCCTCCTCCTGTGTGTCTAAAGCCCCATTATCCGTAATCAATGGCAACATCATCCAATCCCCGGCGGCCATCCTCCTCTATTGGAGGAGACTCCGACCGGCCTCCTCTGAAATTCACCCGCCGGACATCCAGCGGCCGTGTGGTCAGCCTTAACCGGGACGACGAACTCGACATTCCCGGCGATTACGCAGCTCAAAATGATTACATCAACTACACCGTGAGCATGCCGCCCACCCCAGACAATCAGCCCGGTGGCTCGGATGCCTCGGCAGGGGACAAACCCGACGGGCCCAACTCCTACAAGGCTGCGTCGTCCAAGTTACCGTCCGAGTCGCAGCGTATCAGAATGGGACGCCACGGCGGAGAAGGGGATAGAGGCGGCGGAAGATTGGACCGGCGAATGTCGATATTGAAAAATGACAACAACAACAAGTCCATGCTCCTGAGGAGCCAAACGCAGGACTTTGATCATAACCGATGGCTTTTCGAGACCAATGGGAAATATGGAATCGGTAGCGTGTGCTGGCAAGATGATGATTCTTATAATCTTGAATCGGGAATGAGCCTCATGGACAAGCCATGGAAGCCGCTCACAAGAAAAGTTCGTATTCCAGGAGGAATCATCAGTCCATACAGGTCGGTCAAATCCGGATTATATGAGAGTACTGTTATAGTTAATTGTCCCATACCGATTAGAAACATGATACTTCATCGACTTGGTACCTTTACTTTTAAGAGTACAAGCCCACATTTATTATATATTGGCCCACACGCACACACGCACGGACTCGAACCCACCGAATCGAATTTGTTCCAAATTTCAACTAGTACAACTAGTATTATTCTCAATTAAACATTAAAACTGCTCCTTTGAAAGAAAAAAACCCCGATACATTGTATTGTATGGTTGCAGAGTCCTGATCTTGATACGTATGGTAGTCCTTGCATTTTTCTTGACATGGCGTGTGAGAAATCCCAACCAGGATGCCATGTGGTTGTGGGGAATGTCTATTGTGTGCGAGCTCTGGTTTGCATTTTCATGGCTGCTTGATATCCTGCCCAAGTTCAATCCCATCAATCGTACAGCAGATTTATCAGCTCTGAGAGATAAGTTTGAGATGCCGAGTCCATCGAACCCAAATGGGAGATCAGACCTTCCAGGCATTGATGTATTTATATCCACGGCTGATGCAGAGAAGGAGCCGCCTCTCGTCACATCAAACACCATTTTATCCATAATGGCTGTTCAATACCCGGTGGAAAAGATATCCATTTATATATCAGACGATGGTGGAGCTATTCTCACGTTTGAGGCAATGGCAGAGGCTGTCCGATTTGCAGAGGTAATGGTTGGAATTGGAAAAGCATGTTATTTATTCGATAATATGAAATCAAATGTTGTGTTGTGTTTTCGTCGAACAGGTATGGGTTCCATTCTGCCGCAAGCACGATATCGAGCCACGAAATCCAGACAGCTACTTCAGTCAGAAGGCCGATCCGACAAAGAACAAGAAGCGGCCGGATTTTGTGAAGGACCGGCGGTGGATCAAGAGAGAGTATGATGAATTCAAAGTCCGGATCAATGGGCTGCCGGAAGTTATACGCAAACGTTGCGAAGTGTACAACAAAAACGAAGAAGCACAGGAAAAGAAGCTTATAAAGGACAAGAACAATGGCATTCTGCCACCGGATCACAAGATTGAGATTACAAGAGCAACTTGGATGGCCGACGGGACACACTGGCCCGGCACTTGGCACACTCCTTCTCCAGATCATGCTAAAGGAGACCATGCTGGGATTTTGCAGGTAGAAAGAAACCAGAGGGGGTTCTGTTCTGATATACTTTTTCAGCTCTTGTACTAAAAAAGAGAGTCTTATTTGATCATCCTGGTCACAGATCATGAGCAAAGTGCCGGAGATGGATCCTGTGATGGGCGGCCCGGATGAGGGGAAACTGGATTTCACCGGTATAGATATCCGGCTTCCGATGTTCGCGTACGTGTCACGTGAGAAACGAAAGTGTTACGATCACAATAAGAAAGCTGGAGCCATGAATGCTATGGTTCGAGCTTCAGCTATCTTATCTAACGGTCCCTTCATTCTGAACCTGGATTGTGATCACTATGTTTACAACTCAATGGCACTCCGAGAAGGTATGTGTTACATGATGGACAGAGGTGGTGATCGCATATGCTACATACAATTCCCACAGAGATTCGAGGGCATTGATCCTTCAGACCGATATGCAAACCACAACACTGTCTTCTTCGATGGTAAACAAGACAAGCTAATAATCATGCAACACGATTCAAACCTGATAAAAGGGTATCCTAACTCTATATTTGATCTGATCTGCAGGGAATATGAGGGCCTTGGATGGTCTCCAGGGTCCAGTGTACGTGGGAACTGGATGTATGTTCCGGAGATACGCGTTGTATGGTTTTCTTCCTCCACGAGCCAATGAGTATTCAGGTGCATTTGGGCAAAATAAATCTCAGGCGAGGAAAGTGAAACCTCAATCCGAGGAAGAGGAGCCACTCGCAGCGAGTCATCCAGATTTAAACCTGCCAAAGAAATTTGGGAATTCAGCAATGTTCACGGAATCCATTGCGGTGGCGGAGTTTCAAGGACGCCCACTTGCCGATCATTTCTCTGTCAAGAACGGGAGGACGCCGGGGGCATTACTCGTACCTCGCCCGCCTCTTGATGCACCCACGGCGGCGGAAGCCATTGCCGTCATTTCTTGCTGGTACGAGGATAACACGGAGTGGGGAGACAGAATCGGCTGGATCTATGGGTCGGTGACGGAGGATGTGGTCACCGGCTACCGGATGCACAACCGTGGCTGGCGCTCCGTCTACTGCATCACGAAGCGAGATGCCTTCAGAGGAACAGCGCCGATCAACTTAACCGATCGACTGCACCAGGTTCTCCGATGGGCCACCGGTTCAGTGGAGATCTTCTTCTCACGAAACAACGCGTTCCTCGCCACGCGCCGCCTCAAATTCCTGCAGCGCGTTGCCTACCTTAACGTCGGTATCTATCCTTTCACCTCCATCTTCCTCGTAGTCTACTGCATCCTCCCAGCCCTCTCCCTCTTTTCCGGTCAATTCATTGTCCAATCACTCGATATCGAGTTCCTATCGTACCTTCTCACGATCTCCGTTACCCTCATCTTCATCGCCCTCCTGGAGGTGAAATGGTCCGGCATAGCCCTCGAGGAGCACTGGCGTAACGAGCAGTTTTGGGTAATTGGCGGCTCCAGCGCCCATCTCATCGCAGTTGTGCAGGGGCTTCTGAAAGTCATCGCCGGGATCGAGATCTCATTCACTCTGACTTCCAAGTCCGCCGCGGAGGATGAGGACGACATCTACGCCGATCTGTATGTGGTGAAGTGGACAGGATTGTTCGTCGTTCCTCTGATAATCATGATCATGAATCTGGTGGCGTTGGTGATCGGATTTGCTCGGACAATTTACAGTGTGATCCCCGAATGGAGCAAGCTGTTCGGTGGTTCCTTTTTTAGCTTGTGGGTTCTTGCGCATATGTATCCATTTGCAAAAGGGTTGATGGGGAGAAGGGGAAGAGTGCCGACCATCGTCTACGTATGGTCTGGGTTGATTTCCATTACGGTTTCTCTATTATGGGTCGTCATTAGCCCTCCGCAGGGCGGCGCAAGAAATGCCGGTGGCGGAGAGATGCAGTTTTAATCGGGTGGTTCAATACCATTGCAAAGGAAGCGGGCGGGGGTCACCACCGTCTTTGAAGTGGCAATAAAAGTACAACACTAAAGTGATTTAAGTTTAATTTTAGTTAATTTTTTTATAGGTTTAATATTAGAAAATTGAAATTAAAATTTTCCGAACGACTTTAAAATTATCAATGCACAAAACGGACTGAATAGATCTAAAAATAAAATTTTGGTACCAGAATTGGCTATTTTTTGTTGCAATATAAATGAGAAGCATATTTATATTTACCTGCTGATAAAATTTCTGAAGAAAATCAAATGCATTCCTAATTGATCAATATCTCGCTGAGTCTTAGAATTTGCTAAACTCGACCGACCTATCTCCATTCAAATTAACACTCCAGAAGAATTGCTGCATAATGCTTTCCTGCAATATCTCACCTCGAAATGGACTTTGCAATGACACAAAAATGATAGTTGAGAGATGTAGTAACCACGTAATCGAAGTAAGAATTCTCGACGGTCCAAAGGCTGGTAACCTGGAGTTCATACCGAGGATTTCATTGACACCCTCGGCAACAAACGTGCCCTTTCAAATGACTAGAAGACAGTTTCCTATCCAGGTAGCATGCTCTATAACAATCAACAAAGCCCAATAACAACTTGTTAAGTATGTTGGAATCGATTTCAGGACACCGGTGTTCAATTTATACTTCTAATTTTGCTCATAAAACGGCCAAGTAAAATAGGATTTAAGGCAGGAAACGACAAGTAAAATTGGGGGACTTTTTCGTCCGATCAGGTGACCGCGGTTTTTCCCCTTCATTCTTTGAGGGACAATTTCGACTTTATTTCGATGGCCACCATTACGTCGCCTCTATAATGCATCATAACTTCCACCTCTGGAGGAAAATTTTTTCTTATGCCAATAAAGTTTTGGCAATTTTTGAAAATACCACGCACCGGCCTTCCAAAGACCGGTGAGAGGCACCGGTCTTTGGAAGACCGGTATAAAAAAACACCGGTCTTCCCAAGACTGAGGATAATTAAGATTCGTTAATCACGCGTAATTAAGAAGATACCGGTCTTCCGACTTTTGCAAAGGAAGCGGGCCGGGGTCACCACCGTCTTTGAAGTGGCAACAAAAGTACAAAACTAAAGTGATTTAAGTTTAATTTTAGTTAATTTTTTTATAGGTTTAATTTTAGAAAATTGAAATTAAAATTTTCTGTACGACTTTAAAATTATTGATGCACAAAACTGACTGAATAGATCTAAAAATAAAATTTTGGTATCAGAAATGGCTATTTTTTGTTGCAATATAAATGAGAAGAGGAATGGTATAAGACATCTCTCACTATGTGCATACCTCCACACCTCCCACTCACATCATGTATCATGTGGGAGTGCACACACACATGTTGGTGTGTGTGAGACTTCATCTTTATGAATGTGAGGAGGTGCCGTAGAGGTGCCCTACTTGGAGGTGACATTTATTATTTTTGAAATGGAGAAGCATATTTATATTTAGCTGCTGATAAAATTTCTGAAGAAAATCAAAGGCGAGGCTAATTGATCAATATCCCACAGAGTCTTTGAACTCGCTAAATTCGCCCGACCTACCTCCATTCAAATTAACACTCCAGAAGAATTGCTCCATAATGCTTCCCTGCATTATCTCACCTCGAAATGGACTTTGCAATGACACAAGAATGGTAGTTGAGAGATGTAGTAACCACGTCATCGAAGTAAGAATTCTCGATGGTCCAAAGGCTGGTAACCTGGAGTTCATACCGAGAATTTCGTTGACAACCTCTGCAACAGACGTGCCCTTTCAAATGACTAGAAGACAGTTTCCTATCCAGGTAGCATGCACTATAACAATCAACAAAGCCCAATAACAACCTGTTAAGTATGTTGGAATCGATTTCAGGACACCGGTGTTCAGTCATCGTCAAACATAAATCGCATTATCAAGAACTACATCTGCTGACAAAATTGTTGTCCTACTACATCCAGACAATGAGAATACCACAAAAAATATCGTGTATCGTGAAGTGTTGATGTAGACAGACGTTCCATTTCACAGTTAGTTATTCACCATTCTATTTATTATGTAACACATGCCGTTGTGTGTGGATTTGGATGGATAACTACCGGTTATATTGATTAAACGTGCAGGTTCCAGGTACTCCATTATTACTAAATAAACCTCACACTATATGTATACAATGTCTGACTGCATCTAACTTCAGGTTAGTTTTTGGTAATGGTAATCGAATTTGTCCACTACAATATTTTATTAATATTGTCGCATACTAATAGTCTCTTTTTTTAACGATTAAAATTCATTAAAAATCATTAAAAATCATTATACCTGCTGTGTTTCGGACCTGTGACATCGGCCACGGATAATTACTAGTTGAGCTATATTTTTCAATCATTCATGATTATCAAAAATAAAAATAAAATTCAGGCCATCCACAATTTTTTTTTATTTAGGGGTAAATTGGATATGAGTAATGATATTAATTCATACTTTTTAAATAATATCCCTTGATATTTTAATGCGATAAAATTCACAATACCATCAAAATATGATGAATAGAAATAAATAATCAAGATGATTCATGATTGTAATTATTGTTGTCATATCTAATAATAATATCAAACAACAATATTGTTATAAATTGTGTAATTTAAATAGGATATCATGTGATTGATAATTCACTCATAATACTAAAAATCCATGCCTTGATCATGCGATTGGAATTTCGAAACCTTCACCTTGAATCCATGTTTCATATGAAGTATGACCGAAGTACGAGGAGACACGAGATGCCCCTCCGCGGCTCGAATCGTGAAACGGCTCAAGACGGCGGCGGCCATGATTTTCAGCTCCACGAAGGACATATCCTTCCCGACGCAACTCCTCGGCCCGGCGTTGAACGCCGGAAACATGAACGACGGCACGATCCGGATGGCCCCCTTGTCAGAGATCCATCTCTCCGGCTTGAATTCACGGCAATCCTCTCCCCATATGGATTTCATCCTCCCCATCGAGTAGAACGAGAGCAGAGTCTTTGTATTTGGCTTGACGCGATGCCCACTGGGGAGAATGTCTTCCTCAATCGGCGCTTTGTGCTGGAGTGCCACAGGCGGAAAGAGCCGGAGCGTCTCGCAGAGAGCGCCGTGTAGATAGACGAGCTTCTTCAGCTCCTCTGTTTCCGAGAATCTCCATTTTCCATGCGAAGCACCCATGACTTCTTGCCTGATCCTCTTCTCCTGCTGAGGATTCGTTGCAAGGAGCCAGAAAAACCATGTGAGAGCTGCACTGATCGTGTCCTTTCCAGCAAACACGAAATTCAAGGATGCATCTTTCCAGAGTTCCTCTGAGATCTTCATTGCATTTGCTCTGTAACAAGTCAACAAGTTGCAGTCGTCGTTCTGCTGCTCCACGCTTTCATCATGAAACGAGATGCATTTCGACAGGAACGCATCCACGGTCTCCTTTGCTCTGGTCATCCTCTTCTCCGTTCCAATCTGCAACCATTTCTGCAACTTCCACACAACTTCAGGGACGACATGCCTGTACAGGATTGCTTCCTCCGCATCTGCAAATGCCTTCTCATGCGGCAAATGAGGCAACTCCTTCGACAACGAACCTGGGTCGTGGCCTAAAACCGTGATGCAAGAACAATCAAACCCGAGTCGCTGAAAGAGTTCTTGTACATCAACAACCTCCCCTGTTTCTGAAACAGAGTCCAGAATGGGGATCAGCCCTGTTTCCACCTTATTCCATGTAGTCCTGGCAGCAAATTTCTGGAAACTCGCGTTATTCATGAACGCCTTTGCAGCCTTCCTCTGATTCTCCCACGACTCTGCTTCAGCAATGAAGATCCCATCTCCCAAAACATCGAATATCTTCTTGAACTCAGGCCCCTTTGGGAAGTTGTGGAAGTTCTTTGTGAGGATGTAGTGGACGTTAGCAGGATCAGCGGTGACCAACATATCCATATTGAGGAACGATGGCCCTCTGAACAAGAATGTGCCGCCGGCATCCTCCAGTACCTCGGTGGCAAAATCATGGACTCGCCGCACGTTCTTGAGCAGCGCCGGCATCATGCCGATGACCGGCCATTCAGTCACCTTGAAGCTCTTCTTGGCCCGTGCATCAGCCTTCCTAAAGATGGCACGGTGTGTAAATAATGCGCATAGCATAATAATCAGACAAACCAGAGCAAGTGTGTATATTGCCCCATGAATGAACATTATTCTATTTCTTTCTAAATGCGTGATTTGTGAATGAAATGTATGGGTCATTGGATTGGAGAGTGAGTGTTATATATGCAAAGAAAAATGATAGGTTAAAGGTTTACGTGTGTGATCTGATAAAAAGAGGGAGAGTTGTGTTGCTTGGTCGCATGTTTCCTTAATTAGTGAATGGGGGTTGGCCGTTGGATCAGTGGGTGCCTAAAATAGCCTTGCCAAAAAGGAAAAAAATAAAATGATAGATGCCCAATCTGATATTTGCACTAATGTCGTTGGGTGGTAAATTAATGCGTTCGCCATCGCCTCCAAATGAGTGTAGCATATTTCTACACATATATATTTTTAGAATAATCATAGGATGTTAGATTTTATCAGTGTTCACAATTGTTTGACGGTTAGGGTCTGCCCAGCGCCTAGCTGGCTTAGGTGGCGGCTTAGGCATGTTGTCATCAAATCGCCGAATCTAAAACCGAAAACAGAATATCAGTGTTTGTTTACAAAGAAAAACAGTAAACAGTAGCCCAAGATCCTGTTTAAGGAATGAGTATGATTTCAGCATTTTTCAGAGATGTAGCCCAAGATCCTGTTCTTTAAGGCAATATGGAACAATCCGGCCGTGAATCAGCAGTAGAGCCTCAATCTTTTACAAAAAAAACAGCGTCAACAGTGTTAAGTTTGGTATGAAACCGAAGATATTCGAACCAACAGTGTGACATATCACACGAGAAACGCCTAATAGGCAAGAGATATAGTCGGGTCTGGTTCAAGAACACAAGAGTTGAAGAGAAACCAGTGGTTTCATCCTTGAGATTTAGAGACTGAGAGAGTTCGAAGAGTGAAAATGCAGCGAGAGAGAAAAGTGAGAGACAGAGAGCTGCGGGAGTCAACAAGTGTGTATTAGGGTTTCAACGTGTAGGCTTTATACCAGGGTCCAGAAGCTTCTACGGGCTTCACCAAAGAAATAAGTCACACGGGCCAAATTGTAAATTTTGGGCTCAAGCTATAAATTTTGGGCCTCCCTACACGAATCAAGACGTTGGCCCAAACAATATATACTCGGATATAAAATTTGGTCAACATTTTGACTCCGGATCTTGGGCAGTATATTTAATTTAGGGCTCTATGACAGTATGGATCAAAAATTTTAAATTATCTTGGCCCAGTAACTACACAGCCCAAAAATACCCCACAATCTCCACCTTTTTTGGAACTATGGGCAGTTTCATATGAATTCCTGCAGGAAAAAGTTAAAGCAGTACAAAGAGACATTATACCAGTATACTCTAGATATCAGAAGTGACTAAATCAAAATATATGAGCCTCAACCAACAACTGTTTCACATGTACAACAACTAAACTAGAACTTGAGGGCTTTAAGTAATGCTTAACAGAATATCAAAACGAATGGACATAGAATCATGATGAAATTCTATTCATGCCAATATGCTCTAAATAATATTGAAATTTCAAATGTGTCACAATTTTCGCACCCATATTTGCAGAATTTAAGTTTGTATTTATTTTCTCAAGCATAATCAACTTTTCAGCAATTATATCCCTAATGAAATGCAACTTGATATCTATATGCTTAGTTCTTTCATGAAAAACACGATTTTTACTGAAATAAATAGCTGATTGACTATCACAATAAACAGTCCCTACTTCATCCTAATTTATTATGCATTTAAGCTGCGCACTCAAATACTTTCAAATTTTCTAACTTAACATAAGTATCATACCTACTTATAAAAAAAACATAAGTATCATACCAAATAAACTCAGGGCAGTCATAAGCAATAGACCTAGAAAGACTTTTATTAATAAAAAATGCAGCAGTGTATAAAGCTTCTCCCCAAATTTTTTTAGACATTCTTTAGTGGACAACATACATCTGATTTTTTTCCAACAAAGTCTTATTCATTCTTTCAGCTACCCCATTTTGTTGTTGAGTGTATCTTACAGTATGGTACCTAGTGATGCCATGTAATACACAGAAATTATCAAAAGCCAAGTTACAAAACTCTAGACCATTATTTGTCTTAATCTTATTACCCTTTTGATTTTCAATCAAAGTTTCCAATTTTTAAAATTAGGAAAAGCTTCATCTTTAGTTTTAACAAAAACACCCATACTTTCCTACTAAGTCATCAATAAGACTGTCCGAAACCACAGAGGAAGTTTCCTCCATTTTTACGTACACCTATCACATCAATCCATTTTTCTCTCGCTCCACATCATCTCTTCTACACTCATATTTTCTCTCTCCTATCTATCCTCCATATTCCACAATCATAGAAGGAAATTTCCACCTCTGCAATTTCATTATTGTTATTTTATAATTTATTTTATCATAATTTTTTGTTAAATAATAAATACTTCATAAAATCTAAAAAATATATATTTTATTTTTTCAATATTAGGGAGATATATCTTATTATTTTAATATATACTAGAATATTGCTCGTGGCTGAAGCCACTAGTACGTCAAATGACTCGTGCGAAAACATAAAATGACCCATGTCCGAACGTAAAATGACCCGTGTCTGAAGTTATGCGTGATTGATGTCACTGATACATAGAATGACCCGTGGTTGAACGTAAAATGACCGGGGTCGGAAGTTAAAATTATCCGTGCGAAAACGTATAAGTACGAAGTCGCATGTCATATGAAAGGAGACGATATCTCTGATAATTATGGCGATCTTCGTTTTGAAAAACGATAAGCAGATCGCCGGATAAAATCGATTTTGTTATAACGCATGAGAGAGAAGATAAGACACAAAACTGACCAAATAAAAAAAAGTCTAAAAAAAATAATAAAAAAACTGATACACACAACTCAAAAAAATATAATAAATAAAAAAAACAACTAAAAGACACAGTTGCAATGGAAAAGTTGAGTTGTGCTAACTTACACCATAATAATGGTGAAGTGTCATCCTCTGATTGGCCACACTAAAATAGTCCGAAATTTTGAAGCAAAAAAAGATCATATCTTAATATATAGATATTAAAATAATAAGATATTATATTATTATATATATTAGTATTAATTTATATAATATTTTTTGATATTATATTATTATTTGTTTTTATTATTGGGAGGAAAATTCTTCCACCCACCTTCCTCCATTCCTTTTTCATGGACAACACAATGGGTTGTCCATGGAAAATGAAACTTCCTCCCATATGAAGGTGATACAACCGGTTGGAGCTTGAAAAGGGATGGAAGTTTCCTTTGGGTTGAGGATAGCCTAATAGATAAGAAATATCTCACTCCGCCATGTGTGGCCTCGGAAGAAGACCCATACAAGTCAGAATGTACATAATCTAAATACTGTTTAAATTTATGTACACATTTAGGGAATTTGACCCTATGTTGCTTACCATATATGCAGGACTCACAAAAATCAAAATTTTCTAATCTTTGTTTTCCTAACAAACCTTTAGCATGCAATCTATTTTAATTCTTCTCATTCATGTATCTTAATCTCAAATGCCACAACTTAGCCAAATTCAAATCGGACACATTCAAAACATTAGCATATACTATTTTCCCATTTAAGTAATAGAGTCTGTTTTTTTTTTTGAAAACCTATCAAAATAATACTTTAATGTTTGAAAACAGTAAGCACGCCATTCTTAGTCATATAATGGCATCCATTTTATTCTAACATTTCTAAAGAAATTAAATTTCTTTTCAAATTAGGTATATATATCTTACATTAGACAACTTAATTCTAGTTTCATTACTTAACAACAAACAAATAGAACAAGTCCCTTTAATACAACACATGTTATCATTTCCCAT
>JAOYMZ010000019.1:898675-936007 GCA_025802335.1 Pinguicula primuliflora | reverse complement strand
CTACTCTATATATGCATGTACACAATGTATGAACGTCAAGGAATACAATTCAATCACCTTCCTTCCAGTTCTTCTCCGTTTTTACAAAATCCTCTTCTCAAAATCTTCTTTCATCCAGTCCAAGCGAGAATTGTTGCTGTTCTTCAGCATGCCCAGTCCCGCTCTTCTCAAGAGCGGGATGTGTTAATCATTCTTAATGACTCTCGGGCTTCGAAAGACCGGGATTTACAGATCTCGTTTTTTGGAAGCCCGGGCAGTACGCCCGTTCTTGCCAAGACAAGAACGGGTCGTGACAAATTCAAAAATCCAGCTTGACCTTGTGTTCTCAAGAAAAAATTTGCTTCCAAATTGCATAGGTAAATGTGTTTTAACTCACTACACTTTACAAGCAAATTCCGAACATGGGGAAGAAGTCTCGACGTCAAGTTTATGCTAAGGAGTATGACAACTCCAAAAAAAAACAAAACAAATTAGGACAACTCCACTCCGGTAACATGCCTAAGACCAATGAATGAAAAATTACTCCTCCATCTAAAACAAATCTTCATTCATATCAAAAGAGGAGCTTGTTAAATAATCCTTCCCTTGATCATCAAGCAGCCAGCTCTCGAGCATTGATAATGGAGCAAGACAGAGCGCATTCGGATCGACTTTGATATCCTCACACACCACCACACTTGCAGAAACAGATTCCAATGCCCGAAAATCAAACCTGCCTTTGGTAGGAATTTCATCGCTGCAAGAAGAATCCACGGCCGTCGTTGTTGGATTGTTTGATGAATTCTCTGTGCTGGAACATTTGGATTCCGAAAATTTTGTTGGGTTGTTCTTGTTGCTGCCCTCCCATTGTTTCAGCAGCCTTGCTATGTTCTCTGCGCTGGATGCGTAGGCTGCTGCATGTTTGCCGGTGGATTCCGGCGATGGGATTGTGTTTTCCGGTGATAATGCGTCGTCAAGTGCCCGCTTTGCTGTTTGAATATCTGCCTGTAGCCTCCTCTCCCACTGGCCTCTTGAGATTGAATGTGATGATGAAGTCAATGAATTGATGGATTGATTTTGATCATGCTTTTGATATTCATCTTGCAGTCTTTTCAGCTTCTTCTTCAAATGGGTATTCCAGTAGTTCTTGATGTCATTATCAGTTCTTTCGGGAAGATAACAAGCAATGGCTGCCCATCTAAATAAACACAGACACCGCAGAATTATAGAAAGTTATCATCTTTCAGATTCCTGTTTTATTGTTTTTTTTTTTTCAGAAACTCACTAATCCTTACTTGTTTCCCAACAGAGCTTGAAGCTGAATAATCATCTTCTCTTCATTTTCAGTGAAGCTTCCACGTTTGATTCCCGGTCGGAGATAATTAGTCCATCTCAACCTGCAACTCTTGCTACATCTCCTGAGCCCTGAAACAGAGGAAAACAGGGGAAAACAAAACATCAGAATTTAAAACAGAGCAAACTTCCATGGGAGGGAAGGAGATGATACATACCTGTATTACTCGGTACAGCCCTCCAATTTCCAGGACCATTTTCTTGAACATAAGAAACCAACATTATATCTTCTTCCGGCGTCCACGGCCCTTTCTTCACACCAACTTTATCGCAGCACGGTGGCCTTCCCATCGATTGGCTGGCCACTATCTGATCTACAACGTGAAAGAAGTTGAGCTCAATCACCGTCTTATGGTTGACTTCAAAGTCTGTGAATGTGGAAACTTTGCAGACAGTGGTCTTTGGGTCAACAGGGTTGTTTCCATGTGCAATCCTTATATATCGAACAATATGTTTTATGTATCGAATTTTAATATTGTCCATCGGATTTTGATTATTTAAGTTAAATAAGTGTTTAAATTTTGGTCATCCATTGTTCACTTGATTCACAAAATTAAAATTTGAGAGTTTTTTTCGTATGCAGGATACTATCCTGCCGGATAGTACCTTAACCTGCCGAAGGCAGATCTTGGCCGTCGGATCTGCATCCGATGGCCAAGATGCAAATTACTTAAAAAGCCTCACGTGCCGGGTCGACCCGGCCCGCAGGTTTTGACCCGGTATGCGATTTAACCAATTTTGAGTAAAATTATTCGAGTTTTCCGAACATTGAACAGAACATTGAACACCCAATTTTCTTTGCTCCTGGTAGTTCGCGAACTCCTGCTCCTGGTAGTTCACGCAGGAATCTGAACATTGAACAGAAATCTGCAAAAGAATTTTTCGAGCAGCACAGCAAAGTAGCAACACCTAATTTTTCGAGCAGCACAACATCGGAATTTTTTAAGTGCGCCTTACACGGCGGTGAGATTGGAGTGCGAGCATTCTGGGATATATATGGCTATAAGCGACTGGGTGTGAAATTTTGTGAATTTATAATTCTGGTGGTCTATGGAATGGAAAACCAAAATAGGAGAGGAGACACGATGAGGAAGAAGAAGATAGTTCCGAGAAGTATAGAAATGCAGTGATCTTGAGGCACGTGATGCTTTTTAATTAATTTGCATCCTGGCCGTCGGATGCAGATCCGACGGCTTGGACACAAGTTCGGCAATGTAAGGTAGGATCCTGCACTATAGGATTCTGCATTTGAAAAAAACTGTAAAATTTGATATCTAAAAAATGTTGTCCCATACCTAAGTCCCACCATACCATAAAATTTCTGCGAGTAGAGTATGGTTGTCAACAATAATAGATAATATGGTGAGCCTGCGGAGTGTCTTGACCTTTTCAAATAAAGAAGAAACAAAGCAATGGGATTTCAAAAACTGAGTCAAAAAGCAGGCATCAAATGCATTCATTTACTCAACTCCTCCATGGTGAATTGATCCTCTAAAAGTCAGCTGTGCTGCTGTACTGGTTTATTGCCTATTCGATTCTCTGCAGCAAAAAACGCGTAGCATTCATTGGAAACATGGGTGGCTGTGTTTAGTAAATAATACCATCAATAAAACTTACAAAAAAAAAAAAAACATAGTACTCGACCTCCATCCCTTTGACTTGGTAAGTTTCTTCATTTCATTTTTTTATGTAAATTTTTTATGGTCTTGAGAGGATATCGTTTGAAGATTGTTTACCGCTGGGTATGAACTCATCACTATTTAATCATGATTTTTGCTCTATTTTCTTTAAAACACCACATTTAATCACATTTTTTTTTGTTATTCTTTGTATCATAATTTAATATAGTCAATCTTAAATCTAAAATAAATAAAATAAACCCTAAAATAAATAAAATTAGATTAATACTACGGCGGGTTCGCCGCCGAAAAACTAAAACCCTATCCTATAAATTCAAATTGCTAAATGTTATAAATTTTAAACTTCATAAACACTAAAATCTACAAATTTACGAGATTAATATTAAAGCGGCTTCGCCGCCGAAAAACTAAAACTCTATTCTATAAACCCAAATACCTAAATGCTATAAATTTAAAATTTTATAAACATTTAGCCCTTAGGGGTTATATGATAAAGTTTTAGATTTTTGAGATTGACTTATACGAGTTTAGGGTTCATAACATTTAGCCTTTAGGGTTTATATGATGGGATTTATATTTTTACGGCAGCGAAGCCACCGTAATATTAATTCTAAAAAAATACAAATTTGTAAGATTCATAAATTTTTACGGTTTATAAGAGTTTAGGGTTTATAACATTTAGCCCTTTGTAGCATTTATAGGATATAATTTTTTATTTTATATATTTTATTATCTGTAGTATTTATATTATATATTTAATTTGTACACAAATATTACAAATGTGTATTTGGTGCAGTGGTAAGAGTGGTGATAAGCGTATTTGGAAAAGTGAGGGAGAGGAGAAGAAGGTATGAGAAACTAAACCCAGTTGTTTTCCCCACATTTTATAAGTGGGACACACAATCGCACCCTATGAGTATTGGGATTAATCACTCCCCATTAAGTTTATTTTAGGTCTAAGTCTCTCATTTTTAATATCCCCATAATTACCTGTCACCAAACAACACAAGTCAATGAAATGCTCACTCACTAAGATATGATGAACTAATGAGTAACTAAATAGTGATGAAGAGCCAATTGTTCCTTTTAAATTTATGTCACATCCTCCTCAATATTTGAGATTATACTCAGATTGTTATTTATTAAATAATCTTACGTAATTAAATTTATATGACAAGGTAAATGATATGAACTTTTTTAGGTATGCAAATGAATGAATAGTCTCGCTTCTCCTCACCATCCAACATTATGCATTCTCGATTATTCTAAGGAGAATGCACCCAACGCAGCACATAGGAATCTTACTATGTACCATGACTCCTGGGACACCATTAATGCATGACCCACTCACATGGACCCACAAAACCCCTATGTGAGAGGAGTCGTGAGAAGGTGGTGTCCCATAGTGGTGAGGCTAATCATTTCACAGCCCCAAAGCTCCGAGGATTACACTTGCCAAGCGCTCTTCTTGGGTCTTGAATTCAAGACAAATCAGTAAGGAATTAAGCTAATTAACAACCGACCATGTTGCCTTGATGAGGAAAAATGATATGATCTAATTTTAAGGTAATTTCATCTTGTTACCCTCTTGTATATTAACAAGGACACTGGGGTTCCATTAATTTTGCACTTGATCACAATATAATTAATTTTTCTCTTTCATTGTCATGATATATCTGTCACCATATAATTTTCTTCTTTTGATTGGCATCTGATTGCTGCGCATGTGGATCAAATAAATGAGTCATTAATGGAGTAATGGGGGACCTCCTCGAAAATTATGAAGCGTTGCTAATTATTGGACTCTTTTTTCAACAAGTTTGTGATATATTTATTAATGTTTCAAAAAAGGTGGATTTAAGCATTTGTGTGCTTGTTGGGATAAGAGAAGATTCGGTGCATTAAATGCCTGTTGGCATGGTTGTTTTGAGATTAATTAATTAAGATTTTTACTTTTGTTTTTTTGATAAAATAGAAAACACCAATGAGTTAAGTAAATTCAAACGTTCTAGTGTAATATTCACTTGATTAGTCATATGTGACAGACTCATATCGTTAAGGGAATTTGAACTCATGACCTTTGACAACAAATATCACTCATAGAACCACTAGGTCAGCCCCTATTTGATAATTAAGATTTTTCCTTAATCCGCCCTTGGTTAAGGTCACTGAATTGGTAAAGAAGCTGATGAAGCAAGCAACGGGATAAAGTAGGATCATACCATTTATGACAAGATCACCATGTAGTATCTAGGCCTGTCAACCGGTATCGATATATCGTATACCGATTACCGACTGGTCAGTATACCAAAAATTCGATTACCGAACATTGGTTGGCAACTGTAACGGTAGCGGTTTAGGTTTACCGGCCAATGTTCGGCCGGTAATAGTATTACCGTCAGTACCGGCGAAAATACCAAATATTATATAATTAATTATAATATATAATATATAAATATATTATTTTTTTAGCGAAGCATATAAATATATTATTAAATATATAAGCTATTACCGTAAGTAACCGACAGTATACCGACGATTTTCCTTAGGTTCTGTAAAAAAATAAAAAATATATATTCAAAAAATTGGTTACCGACGGCAACTGACCGTCGCGTTATCGACCAAAAATGGTATCGGTAACGGTACTATTTTTGGGTTATCGTCCGCCAATCGGTCGGTAACGGTAAGGCATCGGTCAGTAAGTTTACTGACCAACTGACAGCCCTAATTAGTATCCACAAGTTAATGGGCACAAGAGTTCACCGTCAGATGATGAAATCATATTTAAATCACAAGACGTTGGATTGATTATTAGCTAAGCCAACTACATCTCACATACGGTTGTGCAATCGAGATTTCACAAAATTCATAGCGAAAAGGATCTCTCCACGCTTGCTGTAGCAACAGACAACGTCAATGCTAACACGATAAGCTTGTAAATCAAAGAATAAACTCTATTCTTTCTTGTCTCCACCATTATCTGAGCAAGATTTGCAATTCCAATGAGAGTTGAGAAATGATTGCAATTGCACTACATACCTCCTTATTCCGATGAGCATACCACTGGAATATTTCAATGTAGTTTCCTTTGTTGTTGGATGACTCTGATTCATCATGACCTCAAAATGGTATTCCTTGTCTGAATAGTATGCAGGCAACATCAACAGCTGCAGTAAATCGAATGCAAAATTGACTTGCATTGTTTTGTACATTTCCTTCAAACAAAGTAGAAATATTTGATGTAAGATGTGAATTCATTAGAACATCGCATTTCTGCCTTGCAAGCCGATGAGCATTACCATCCTTGCCAACATGTTTTTTAACAAATCATTCACCTTCCTCCAAGCATTGAATCCAACAAATCCTTGGGGTAGATACCCCTAATTTGGTTATGCCACACTAGAAACAGTCCAAAAGATCTCAGGTTTGGGGGTTATAGCTCAAACCTTTGCACCATTGTGTGTAGGGTGAGGCTCATAAGGCAAAATCCCTGTACATACTTGGGATAGAACAGCCTATAACTCGATAGAGAGTAGGATTGACATGGGTCTCATGGTGATAAGAGCATAAATTCGAGCTTAGTTATGTAGAATGTGTTAGATGCATCTTAGGTACGCAATACACTATTGCCTTAAGTATTTTCTCAATCTTGTGCTTAATCCTGTTTTCTATTACTTGTATTAATCCATTATTGTGACAACCTTGGATTAGTTTAAGTTAGTTTAGTTCAATTCAGTAGCTTAAGCAATCAAACAAACCAATCTATGCTCAGTTTTCATGCAACTAAATAATGAATAGAACATGTGTTGTGCCTACTTTCTGTGGGAAAGACCATTGCTCATACATTGTATTACTTTTTGATAGTATATGCTTGCACTCTCACCTCAGAGATCATCAACATAGCTCAAGCTTTCTCCAAAGACATTGAAGTCATCCATGAAGACCTCTATAATCTCCTCTATCATGTATGAAAAGATAACCTTCATACATCTTTGGAACGTGGCAGGAGCATTGTAGAGTCCAAAGGGCATTCTTCTATAGGCAAATGTACCATAGGGGCATGTGAATGTGCTATTATCTAGATCCTCAGGGGCCACAGTGATCTGACTGTACCCACTATAGCCATCAAGGTAGCTATATAACTCATGTCCAGAGAGTCTATCCAACATTTGATCAACAAAAGGTAGGGAATAATAATCCTTCCTTGTTGTCTTGTTCAACTCACGGTAGTCCATCATATTCTCCAGCCAGTGACTGGTCTTGTGGCAATCAACTCCTCATTTTTATTCATCTATGTTGTGAATCCACCCTTCTTAGGTACATACTGCACATGGCTAATCCATGAGATATCAAATATTGGGTAAATCACCCCAGCATCAAGCCATTTCAGCACTTCTTTCTTCATTACTTCCTTCATCAATGGGTTTAATCTCCTTTGTGCAGCTATCACTAGTTTGCAGTTATCTTCCAAGAGAATTTTGTGTATAGAAAAGGCTGGAGAGATCCCTTTGATGTCATCTTATGTCCAGCCAATAGCTCCTTTGTGTTCTTTGAGAACACTCAGCAATGCAGTTTCTTGCACCTCACTCAAGTCCTGGTTGATGATCATAGGTAAGCTTGCTCCTTCTCCAATGAAGGAGTACTTCAAATAACTGGAAAGAGACTTCAAATCCATTTCTGGAGGCTATATGAAAGAACACTGCTGAGGAGGAGGTTGCTCTCCTAAGGGTTAATCTTTCTTGGATCACACTGTGTGTGTTTCTTCATCCACACTGCACACTGTTCCACCACTGGCTCTTGATGAACTTCTGCACTTTCGGTGGTCATATAGGTAATCAAAGGGTCTTGACTACACCCTAGCTCTTTAGACAGTGACTCATGGCTTGTCTGCATAGAATGGCGATGCTCAGCATGCGCAGCTTCATCAAAATAATCTGTAGGCATCTTCATGGAAGGGTATATATTGAAGCATATCTATCAGGGTCCCTTCTGTCCACAAGAATGGTCTTCTAAGTATGATAGAAATTCGCAGGTCCTCCACCATATCTAAGATAACAAGTCCACATGAAAGATAAACTTGTCAACTTTAACCAAAATATCTTCTACAATACCTCTTGGCCCTCAAGGACTTATTTACGAGCTAAATTGTCATTCTTATGGATTGAGGTTCTCCAAAACCAAGTTTTTGAGAGATAGAATAGGGCATCAGATTGATACTGGCTCCCAGATCACACAAGGCTCGATCAAAAGTCTGCTTTCTAATAATATAAGGTACTGTGAAGTTCCCTAGATCAGACAACTTCGGTGGAATGAATGGATTATGGCAGCTCAAAATGGCTGAGCATTCAGCAGTTAAGGGAATGATCCCTTCATCATCAATATTCATCTTCTTGGTTGGGATATCCTTCATGAATTTGGCATAGATAGGTATCGTCTCCAATGCCTCGACAAAAAGAATGTTTATGTGCAGCTTCTTGAAAATGTTGGTGAATTTTTTAAACTGTTGCTTTAAGTGATCTTTCTGAAACCTCCGTGGATAGGGCAACTGCTTCATAATCTCATCAGTAAGCTCAGGTTGCTCCCACTTCTCTCTCTTTTTCTATCTCTCCTTTGCTTTGATCCTTCTATTTTCAGCTATCACATCTTCTTCTTCCTTTGTTCTTGATTGCACCACTACTGATGATGGAAGTGTAGGTTCCTAAACTCCCCTTCAAGATCTCAAGGTGATAGATTGGCAGCTTTCTCTTGGATGATTCTTAGTAAAACTTGACAACTTCTCTTGGCATCTGTGAAGCTAACTGGCCCACTGCATTTTCCAACTTCTTCAGAGTAGTATTCTGGGCTTGTTGATTCTGAAGTTGAGCTTGAGTTTATGCCTTGAAGCTTAAGTTGGCTTGAATGAACTGTGCTAAAATGTCAGCATTCTTTTGAGCGAGATTTTTCAGAGCTGCCATCTTGTCATCCTCCTTACTTGCTGCAGCATTTGAAGTCTGTTGATATTGAGCAGCAGGGGTTTCAGCAGGTGAGAGTTCAATGCACCTTGAGGGTTACTCCAGTTAAAACTAGGAGCATCTTTCCTTCAAAAATTCTGAATTTGATGGCCATTCTGATGACCACACCTCAGCTTATTCTGCACATAATGCAGTTACTCTACATCCACTTGAAGGGCTTCATAACACTGGTTGAGTGATGATTTCCTCCACACATCTCACAGCAAGATGTTTGCAATGCATATGCCTGAGGTGGTTGTTGGATTTTCTGGCTAGGCAGCAACTGATCAAATCTAGATCCCATCTCCTTCACAGCAACAGCAAGGGTGGCAATTTGGTTGGCACTGTGAGCTTGAATTGTCCCTCTTCCAGCAAGTCTATCCACTGGACATTTATAGCAATTCTGTGCCAATGTCTCTAGCAAGGCAAATGCTTGGTTATATGTTTTTTGCATGAATGTACCATTTGGTGCTGAATCAACATCTCTCCTTGTGTCATGGTCTATGCCAAAGTAAAAAACTTGAATTTGCCTCCAATGTTGGAGACTGTGGTTCGGACAGCTCCTCAATTGTCCATTGAATCTTTCCCAAAATTCATAAATGTTCTCATGGCTTCTTTGCTTGAAGGTTTGGATCTTTGTCAGGATCCTTGCTGTCCTTGAAGGTGGGAAGAAGTGAGTCATGAAAGCCTTTCTCAGATCTTCCCATGTTCTGATTGAATCTGGAAGCAAGCTATACAACCACTCCCTGGCCTTGTCTATGAGTGAAAAAAAATAATATTAGCCTTATGGCCTCCTGGTCCACTCCAATGATCTTGTTTGTATCAAAAATCACCAAAAAAGCATCAATGTTAGTGCAAGGGTTGCTGCTTTCGTAACCTCCAAAAATAGAATGAGATTGCATGAGCTGAATAGTGGATGGCTTTAGCTCAAAGCTGTGAGCTCTAATCACTGTCCTTCTGATATATGGGACTGTCTCAGCAGCAACAGGCATAGCAAATGTCTCAATAGGCAAATCATCATCACGAGGCAACAATTCCTGATTCATTCCTTCCATTCTTTTCCTCTTCTGATTCTTCTTGATATAAACTAACATATCTCTGCGCTCTCCTAAGAGCTCTCAACTCTCTGTTGAGTGTCTGTTCCTCAAGGTTGTGAGAAGCACCAGATGCTAAGCTCATAAGCTACCCGCAAGCACAAAATAGAAACTTGAGACAAACTAAAACAAAAAAGTAAAAACAATTAACAATGTAATTATGTTGCAAACTAAAGGCATGTATTAGCAGTCACTCTCCGGCAATGATGCCAAAAACTTGATGCATGCAAAGTTTACACGATCAAATTATAATATAGTGCTCAGGATCACGGTTCATGATCCATAGAGAGAGACTCCTATACATGCAACTAACTCACAACAACTAGCATAGTATCCAAACATTCAATGGGGTACATCTAATGATCTAATCAACAGAATTAAGTGAAACAAAATGTAACGTAAATTCAATCCAGTGTAGAACAAATGTTGTGCGGATGCTTGAACCAAACTAGTAACCGAAATGAAGATAGAACACAGATTAGAGAAATGACTCAAGGCTGCCTTAGCTATATTGCTAGTGACTTGTATTATGCATCAAATGACCAACTCTTGCTAATGTAGAACCACAAAGCCCATCTATAACTAGCCCTATGGTCAAGGAACTAGCTAGTCTAACCAACTTAAAGACAGGTTAGGGGTAGTACCCCAAGGACTGCCAATTGGTACACATAGTTGAAGCTTTGGCCCAACTAAAATTTAGATGTGGTCTTGTTCTTATATGTGATACCGCAACTTAGCATAGTACCCAAGGACGACAGTGTGGATATGCCTATTATAGAATTTACACATTTGATGTCTCAATATATGCAAACCAACAAAATGAACTCAAGATGTTTCGGCTAAAACACATAAGATTATCAAAACAGGACATATCCATTCAAAAACAGCAAGCATGGTTCAAATGATTCATAAAAACATTGACAAAAGCAGTAATGCTCGACTCAACTGAACCCTAAGTCTACAAAACGTGCTTGAAACATGAGCTGATACAAGTGATAAATAGCAGCAGCAGGCCATACACATGGTTGAGATCCGCAAGAAAGCCCCTTCAGAACCCCAGATGAGCAGGTTCACTTATCGTCCAGAAATTGCCTCGTTCGCTGCTTCAAAAGTTGTCTGCCTTTGAATGAGAATTGTTCAAGACTTCTAGGACGATGACCTTGTGAAATTACAACACAACGCTCCAAGTATTTCAAGAGATAGACTGGTTGCAAGGGACTGTTTAGGTATTTTGTCATCTTTTCCCGAAATGGGACTTTATGCTCAAATTGCTTAGAACTCCCACTCCGCTGCGTCCAATGCCTCTCTCATATGAACGAAAAGTGTAGAAGACCTCTAGGTCTGTGTTGTTGTGAAATTACAGCACGACCCTAGACTTGGTTTGAGAGATATGGCCTTGCAATGGGCAGATCAGTCACTTTGTTTTCTTTTCTAGATTTGGCAAAACAGCTTCTTGGAGGATTGGTTGTCCTTTCCCGAACTGGCAGTTTTGTGTCTCCTTGATGTCTTTTGCTCCAAGTTTGATATGTAGCACGAGATTATGTTGCACTTGACCCTAGTCCATCAAATGAATATGAAATGATGGAGATTGCACCAAGTATGTGCTAAAAGGTTTGAGTATATGCCTTGGTTTTTGAAGTGTATTCTCTATTGTTTGCATAGCTCTACTCCGAACGATACATAGACTTGCTCCATCACAATGAACACCAAATGAGGCACGAATAAAGTGAATGGGGCATAATATAATGAAGTTTGCTAAGCTAAGTATGCTAAAAATGTGATAAAATATGAGCTTATCACTTCTCCTTGTGTCTCAGTTAGAACTAGGCAGATCTTCATACCTCAAGATAGTATCAGACCTCTAGTGTATATGTGAGCTCAAAAATCCAGTGTTGATGGCCTTGATGGTAGAAAAATCCAATCTACAAGATAAGAGTAAAAGTGTATCTTCCTTCTTCTTCTTCAAAAATATCTTGCACTTGTGTATCTTTTTAACTTGCACTCAAAATAGCATAAATTCAGCAAATAACCCATATTTTAATGTGTGACTAATACTATTTAATAATATACAATAATATATGAAAAGGAAAAAAATATAATACACAGTTTATGGAGAATGGTCATCACAGATTTGTATGGAAGAACTCACATTGACAGTCCATCATCAGACTCAAAGGACTCTATATGGTGGAGAGACATCAAGAAACATGTCCTAACTTCCTCCCGGTTTAGACAGTAGCTAAAGAGGAACATTGGTAATGGCATGACTACCAAATTCTGGACTAATACATGGCTTGACGACAAGCCATTCTGTGATACCTACCTAGACCTCTACATAAACATAGCAGACAAAACTATTACCATTGCAGAAAAAGGGCTATGTGATCTTACCTGCCGAATCTGGAGATGGGCCTGGTCCTGGAATCATGACTGTGCTGGTGAAGAATCCCGCCAACTCTCAGCACTGCAACAACAACTAACACACGCCCCGCTTGTTCAAATTCACAGGATGAGTGGAAATGGAGCAATCCAAATTTCCAGGAATACCCAATGTCGATGATCTACAACCAAATCATGGAGGACAAAAGGAAATCAAAAGAGGCGAATGTAATTGCAGGGAAGGTATGGCACAAAATAGTTCCATCAAAGATTTCTGCATTCTGCTGGAAAACATTACAATACCGCATACCTACTGCTGACAACCTGATACGCAGAGGTGTGACTTTTCCGTCTATAACTTGCCTGTTATGCCAGCTTGAACATGAAGATTGTGAACACGTCTTCCTATCATGTCCGGTGTCACTAGATTTCTGGAATTGCTGCCTAGAATGGTTGACGGTTCCGGCGGGAATGGTGGGTAGCTTGGCAAATCTTCCTGATCAACACACGATTAAAGGCTACCCACTAAAGATTGCCAGAATTTGGCAAGTGATCTGGCAATTTGGGTTGTGGAATATTTGGAAACTGAGTAACGAAGCCATCTTCCAGCAAGAAGAACAGAACATACAGTGGACTCTAGAAATGTTGAAGATGCAGACATGGGCTCAATTAAGAGTTCACAATGTATTGGGCCTCGAGATAAATCATGGAGATTGGTGTAGAGACACAATACGTTGTATGTAATCACCCCAAGACCATAGATGGTGAAAATATAAATATGTAAATACTTTAAAGTTATAAAATTTTTACTTACCCAAAAAAAATATAATGCATAAGATTGGACTATTTTGTATTATAATCGTAGTAGAAGAATGCATCAAAATATAGAAGAACAAGAGAAAAAAATGACAAAATAGTGCATAATTTTTCCCACTTGGTCATTAAAATTAAAATTTAAGACCAATTTGACATTATTATACCAAGACGATTTAAGAACCGATCATAGTTTTTAGTTACGACTTCTTTATCGTTAAGAAACATAAATTCTAATAAATTATGTTTAAAGTGTCAATTTTTGTCACTTAAGTTTCAAAATTATCTCTAAATGAATATTCTAAAACTGTAAAAAAATTATTTCAACAATTAGAACAACGACATTTTTATAGTACAAAAATATTTACCGTTTCGATTAATATAGACATATATTGAGTTTTAGTTTGAATTTTTTGATTGATAAATATTACTAAAAAGTTTCAAATAGAAAGTTTTAGTATGTAAAAGAAGAGAAAATTGAAGATAAAAATTATTTTATTTTTTGTATATTGGGAAACTAATGGTTAAAAATTGAATTTCATTGGACTAATTTATATTTTTTAATAAAAAAAAAAAAGATAAATGCTGATGGGATTCAAACATGCATTTCTCGGGAAAGGTAAAAGATCTTGCACCATCTCAACTATAGTAAGAAAGTGCTAATTTGTGTGGAATGTATATATATCTAATAAATTAGGGTCAATATATAATAGATATTTTTCCAAATTTAAGGGGGCACGTGCCCTCGCGGACCTATATAGGTCCGCCTCTGAGTACGGGTGAATACTAGCAAAAAGTATTCCAAAAGCCATTGATTAAGGCAGACAAATTAACCTTGATCAATAAACATGGTTGGTTCTTGCTTCGTACACAAGTAACATTTAATTATGACAATTTGAACCTCCTAAAAACTTATAAAAAAAGTTAGAACTCTAGTTAAAACGCATAAGACACCTATAAAAATTGTTAGAATATGACTCTAGTTAGAACTCTATTTATCTATAAAAAAAAAGTTAAAACTCTATTTATTTGTACTTATAAATAGGTTCTCATGTACTTGCACTCAGAGACACTTCATAAT
Source organism: Pinguicula primuliflora (assembly GCA_025802335.1). Taxonomy (NCBI): domain Eukaryota; kingdom Viridiplantae; phylum Streptophyta; class Magnoliopsida; order Lamiales; family Lentibulariaceae; genus Pinguicula; species Pinguicula primuliflora. Next base: position 921,678 of record JAOYMZ010000019.1, on the reverse strand, counting down.
AGAATTATTTTCCTGTGATTTTTTTCCTCTCTACATCGAGGTTGTACTACTTGAATCAGACGCGAATTACACATATCTTACATGAAATAATATTATTGACACACATTACCTTACTATTTGAATTTAAAAAAGATTAGAGCTTCTCGGTCTAGAACCTGTAGATTATCCTGCCCAATCGACCAAACCGCCATTTTGGCTGACCTTTTGTTAGCCGATGTAACCACAATCCATTTCCTCTCCGCATAGTAGTAGTACTAGTCCGTAGGTTAGGTCTTAGGTATCCCCGACAAATGTCTAACTCAGCAACGAAACCTAACCTAGCCGAATCCCGAAAGGAAATTCAGCTGGGAAAAATCCTAGCCACCATAGAATCCCAGATTCCCAGCCTAACCAAACCATTAACCCTGTAAGAATAGAGTCGTGTAGTGGGTTAGCAGCAGTAAAGAGTTCTCACCCGAATGTGCACAGCCGTCTTGGCCCCAGGTTGGACCACATTGGCTCGAAGGAAGTTTAGGAGGTAATATCCTCTTATTTCACAAATTTCCCGCGCGGGTGGACCAAATCTGCTATGTATGGTTGTTTTAAGCGAAAAGGGGATGTGGTTGAGGTCTTCATTCTATTGAAATTGACTATACAGAGTACTTGTTTTGGCTTTGTAAATTTTAGAAATGTTGAGGATGTTTTGGCACTAGAGGCTGAACTAAATGAACTGTGGATTGAGACTTATATGATTAAAGTGTATGTATCCAGATTTGCGAAACAAGCGGGGCCAAAGCCAGTGAGGCAGACATACCATAGTGTAAAAGCTAGACATATGGTAATGTAAGTAATGAGAGAATTTATAAGGCTGTCGTTGTTAATGGAAGTAGTAGAAAGGGAGATGAGCAGTACGCAGTGAAAAATGGCATAGAAAAGGTGGATGAACAGGAGTTAGGAGTATGAGTTGGGTAAGGGAGGGTACAAAAGTCTGAAGGTAAGCAATATGTAAAATGAAAAAATCTTGTTCAAGATAGGGATGGAGAAGAGTTACATACTCTGTTGACAAAAGATAAATTGTGGGCCGAGAAATGGATTTCCAAATGGGAAAGATGGAATGATAGTCGTCTAATGAAAGATTTTCTGAAATGGTTTAGAGTATACGGCTTACCCCTAAATGCCTGGACGCAAACAAATTTGGAGGAGATTGGGAATAAGGTTGGAAAACTAGTAAAAGTGGATGAGGTGACAAAGAAAAGAAAACATCTAGAGGCGGCACAAATCATGGTCAGATAGCCGTGGGGAAAAATGACTGGTGAATGTTGGGATATACTAGTTGATGGCATAACTTATACAATCTGGGTAGTGGAGGCTGCAGAGAAGCAGTTTGAGGAGGAAAAATGGTGCTCGGAGATGGTGTATGAGAGTGTTTTGATGAATCTGTCTCAGCGGATGAGAATGAATTGATTGAGGATGAAGGTGAATGCTAGCTTAAAGAGGGAAAGAACGGAAATAAGGTAGAGCAGGATGAAGAGGAGATAGCAAATACAAAATGGAAAGGCTGTGTTGTGAAGGTACAAGCACATTCTGGATGACTGTCCATAGCTATGGATAGTGAGAGTGAAAACGAAGGTGAAGATAGCATGAGAGTAGTTGAACAGGGAGCAGAAGGAGATTGAGAATCAGAACATTTGTTATGGTTGAAAATAGAAAAGAGCAGATTAGGAGACAGTAAAAAAGAACCAAAAGATGTATGCAAACGGACGAGAATCTGGACCAAGGAAATGAAGAATTTTTTAAAATCCAAGAAGTGTGAGATATGAAAGTGAAATGAAGGAGAAGGATGAGACAAAGGCAGACATAAATGGGGCAGTAAAGACTAAAGACACATAAGGGGAAAGGGAAAGTTAAAAAGAGAGGGAGGATAAATGAAAGGAAGAAAAGGAGTAAGGCAAATCAGAAAGCAGAAAATGAAAGGATCAGACAGGAATGGATTGAAGAGTTGGAACAATTTCCACAAAGAAAACAGAAGGAACTAAGTAAGGACAGTGATCACCTTGGGGCGAATTCAACTCATACATCTTTGTCATATGATAACCACATTGAAGTATCGAATACCAGAAATATTAGAATGGAAGCAGAGAACACACTACAGTTAGTGGCGCAATTGGGAATCCGATGTAGTAGTACTGATGAAGATTTGATAGCAAATATAACAGCTAGAGAGATATGGAGACAGAAGAGAAACATAAAAAAATAGTGGAGGGGAAAGACTTGAAGAGAGTATCTCAATGCAGCTCTTAACATATAATGTGATAGGTCTCACAGGGGCAGAAAAGGAGGGCAATGAGGAAATTATTATGTGAAAAACAGATAGATTTTGTGGGTTTTCAGGAGACTAAGAGTGAGTTTATTAACAGAGATTTCTGTGGAACAATTTGGTATGACGAGGAGTATGAATGGATCTATAAGGGAGCAATAGGTTTGGCGGGTGGACTGCTATGTGTGAAGAAATATGGGATGGTGAAGGTATTCTTGGGGTATCTGATAAATGGCAGGGCTATGATGTAAGGATGAATCTGATAAACTGTTACGGAGGAGCAGATATGCAAGGGAAAAGAGCTCAGTGGGATTTTTTGAAGGAGAAGATCACAGCTAAAAGTGAAGAAATATGGTGTTTGTTTGAAGATTTCAATGCCGTTTTGAGAAGGGACGAAATGCAAGGAGTTAGGGAGTCAAACTTAGGTGAAAGAAAGGAGAAAAGACTTCCCAGTCCTTCAAACTCTCATATCACTCAAACCACTGTAAGAGTGAGAATAGAGAAACAAAAGCAATGATTAAAAGATTAAATGCTGAATTAAACAGTTTGGAGATGGCAGCAAGTGGGGAAGCTTAGAGAGGGTAGGTATGGATGACCCCGAGAGAGTTTGGGAAGAAATTCAACAGTGCAAGAGGGAACAAGCAGGAGTATGGCTCCAAAAATCAAGATTAGTATGTTTTGAACAAGGGGATGCAAATATAAGATATTTCCATAATATTGTGAAAGGAAACCGGAGGAGGGATGTGTGATAAGCCAAGATTATATACGGTTTTAGCATCATTTATTTATTCGTTTTGGTGATAATCATGGCTTATATTCTTATTTTGTACCTTATTTCGTACTTAATTGTGTTACCTAGGTGCAAATGGACTTGGGAACGTGTTACATGACATTTCTACATGCTAAGGGAACAATGAGACAAAGATTAGCTAAATTGGAAAAAGCCACCCACTCTTCCGGATGTCTTGTGCTATTTTGGTGAAAGAAAAGAGAAAAGACTTCCCAGTCCTTCAAACTCTCATATCACTCAAACCACTGTAGGATCGAGCTGAAATTTTACTGGGACATGCTTCAAGAAGTCCTCTACAAATTTGCGTCACACGTGATATTGAAAAGATGCCGCGAAGACCGATTTTGGAGAGATTTTGCCTTATCGGGTAAAATGCAGGCACAATAACCAAGCTGTCCCTTACAACCCTTTTATCTTTCAAACCACTTGGTGGATTAGGCTTTAATTTCACAGGATTGTAGTCTTAAGAGTCCTGAACAACTCTTATAACGCATGAGACACAAAGGAGGCGTCCAGGATAGAGTTTGAGGTAAATTTACCAAACTGGGTCCAGTGAAGCTGCAATGATCGAGATGCCCCTAAATTCACTTACAGCCACCAAAAAACTTGGAGGGCAGCCCTACCATTGAATACAGAACTTGCCCTATAAGGGTTAGGGACTCTCATTCAAGCAAGAGACTTTTGGAGGCAAGGACCTTGGCAATTTGTGAAGGGAGAAGTAGATACATCCGAGAAGAAGCAAAAGCATGGAGTGGGGAATTTCTTCCGCTCTCATGGCATTTTCTTGTATCCCTTTAGTAGTTTATGTAGCTCATGCCTTAAGCTTGAGTTAAGTTGTTAAACTTGAGGCTCAATTGAGCCAAACCTTGATGTTGTAGTTGTGTTTTCTATGAATTGAATGTGAAGCTTGCGTTTAATGATGAATGCTTACTGTTTTTATCAATGTTTAGATGTTTTGGCCAAATGTTTAGGCTTTATTTTGAATTCCCTTGGGACCGAAAGGATATAGTGTACATCTGGGACTTTCGTAACCTCCAGCAGGCATAATGCTCCCATTTACCCCCACAATTTTTCTAATTAAAATCTTATAGTAATGGATTGCGTAAAAAATGGAGCTTGTATGTGGTCCGTGATAAGCTCTTATTTAGAGCTTATTTCATGCACTGTTTTGTACCATTTTATATCCTAAATACTTGAATTATGGCTTAAATCATGCTTTATTGTGCAAGGTTAGAGAAAAGGGTCATTTGTTCATACTTTGCAGCATTTCCACCTTATTTCATGCATATGTGGGTAGCAAGTGAGCAAAATGAGTTCAAGGTGCATCAATAACCATGAAGACACACAAATATTCATGAAGACGTTCGGATGAGGGCTCACTCATGAGAGCAAAATGCACGAGGCAAGCATTCCATGTCTTAAAAGAATTTAAGCCAAAGTGCAACTAACTTTCACATGGATTGAGTGAAGGAGACCCAACCACATCCCAGGCTTAATACAAGGCCTGCAAACAAAGTTGAAGAGTCAAGTGTTGTAGTCTCATTCACTATTCATCTGAGAATAGAAATTCTCTTTGCCTTGTTGAGATTCTTGAAGGGAAAACGGGAGTTTTGAAGGAAAGGCACAACTCCCCAAAGATATTTTCCTAGGCAAAACATGAGAGAAGATATACACTCAACCACTTGGTCACTATTCACAATCTGGTAAGGGAATTCTCGCAGAGAAGCAAAGGAGGGTTGACTGCACATACGAAGAGAAGACTTGATTTTAGCTTCTTGTTCTTGAACTTATGGCTGTATCTTGCACTTCATTTTTGTATTCTCGAGCCCTTGCTCTAAGCACGGGCTAATTCTTTTGGCTTGAGGCTCGATTGAGCCTCACTATGTAAATATTTTGATGAACTATCTACCTATCATGTTTTAGTTTGTTGAACCTCATATGAATATGTTTGTTTGTCTTTGAATGAGTTCTAGTGCACAAGATCTTCATTAATTTAGGTAGAATCTATCTGGTAACTCGACCACAAGGGTAGATTCCGACGCAGGGCATGTAAACATTGTTATCCTTGGGGGTAGTCCACCCCTAACTTGCAATGCCACGTATAAAGATAGTCATGAAATGTACTCAAAGTCACAAATATTCATCCGGTGGAGGTTGAGACCGGTGAAATCCACAAGGTGAGGTCTCGTGGTATGAATTTAACAAGCAGAATGTGTATGAGTAGATAGGTAGTTATGCTGTATAGTGAGGCAAAATACCTTGCCTTGAGCTCTTCTCTCCAAAGCAGTCCTATTTAATCTTCTGTTCTTATTAGAGTTTGAATGTGGTGACATCATTTGAACATTAGTCCATGGTTTGAATTAGTTTAGTCGTTGTTACATCTATTTAAGTTTCCGTTTGTAACTTAAAACTCATACCGGATGCTTGTTTGCTCTGAGAGTGATTGTGAACAAAACATGTTAAAGACCTACTTCTTTGGGAGATGATCCTTACTCCCAAGTAAGGATATTACTTGAGACTGTGTATACTTGTACAAGTTAGAACCCATCAAGTTTTGGGCGTCGTTGTTGTGGAGTAGCGCCCCTTTGACATGTTTAGTTTGCATTCACAATCTTTGTTAACCATTTTATTTTGTTTTCTGCAAATCACCTAACCTACTGTTTTGTTTTCTGAAGGTAGTTCATGATCCCACAAGCTGGTGTGGTTCATAATCCACTTGGACAAAGAACAAGCAGGAATTTGAGAGCACAAAGAATATCTCTCAATTTACCACTAGGAACTCTGCATTTTGATCTTGAGATCAGATCAAAATCAGAGGAAGAAACTGTGGGTGCTAAGGCTGCTCAAGAACCTGATCAAACAGCAGACAGTGAATTCTGAATGTGAAGTTGAGCCTGAATCCGATGGAGAAGAGTTGGAGTTTCAGCCAGAAATTGATCTACCAGAAGATATGGAAGGAAGAAATATTATTCCACATCCTAATTACAGACCCATTGAATCACTTGCTATGCCTGAAGCCATTGAAGTTGCACCTGCAATCAAAAGGCCACCTATTACAGCTCATAACTTTGATCTTAAGCCTTCCACAATTCAACTCTTGAAGTCACACTCTACCTATGGAGGAGCTGAGTCCAGCAACTCCTTCACTCATGTAGATGCATTTTTAGAGATTTGTAACATATTGAAGATACAAGGTACTGATCAAGAAGCTATCATGTTGCAGTTATTCCCCTTCTCATTGAAACATAGGGCAAGAGAATGGTTTTATAGCCAATTACCAGATTCCATCCAAACTTGGGAGGGGTTGAGGAAAGCTTTCCTTACCCATTTCTTTCCCCCAAGCACAACAACAAGAATAATGAACAAAATACAAACATTTCAGCAAAGACCTCAAGAGAACATCTATGAGGTTTGGGAAAGATTCAAAAGTCAGTTGAGAAGCTGTCCTAGCCACGGGTTAGAACATTGGAGAGAAATCCAAGCCTTCTATTTCAGCTTGGATCAGAACACCAGAAGAGATGTTGATGCAGCATCAAGTGAATCTTTTAGCAGAAATCTTACAATCAAGCCTGCGCTCTTTTGGAAGGCCTTGCACAGAATTGTTATGAATGGCCAGTTGATAGGCTAAGTCAGAGAGGAGTTGCACAAGTGCTGAGCACACCTCAGAATGATACATTGGCTGCAACATTGAATGCTCTTACTGCTCTGGCACCTAACCAGGCTCAACAGCTGCAGCTGTAGTACAGATCTGTGGCAGCAGTTCAGCAGCCTCAAGCTCAACCTTTTGCAGTCCACCAGCCAACCTGTGAGATGTGTGGAGATAATCATCACTTCAATCATTGCAAAGATGCTTCTCCCGCAGCTATTAAACAAAACCAAACATACATAGTAAATCCTGCCCTTAAGCAGGGTATGGGGGTAGGATGTACGCAATTATACCCCCACCCTTCAACAGGATGAGAAGATTATTTTTGTGGAGACCCCCAGCTCAAAAAAGAAGAAAAAAAATGAAAAAATAATAATAGAATACAAAAAATAATAATAATAAAAATCGAGAAGAAAAAATAACTGAAATAACTACTGACCTCACTCATGCATACATATATGCCGAAATAAATAAATGCCTCACAAATAACGAATAAACTAAATAACTGCATTCTACTCTTAATAGATGAAATAACAATTAGATACAACCTACCTACTAGTATGTCTTGCTTATTTCTATCAATCTAGAGGTCAATAAGCAAATAACTACTCTATATAGTCTTATGTATCTTTAACCGTAATATGACGTCTCCAACTCGTCCTATCAGAGGTCGTGTCCTCGAAGAGTTTTAATCCTGCTAATTCTAACCGAATCTACTCATTCCATGTTCTTTTAGGTCTCCTCTCCCTCGTCATCCTTCAAATTTATATTCAGCAATAGAGATTCCAGCGTGGAGGTTACCAAAATAATTTCAGGAAGCATGATGCTCCTGGTTTTTCATGGAGCAATCCTTGAGGTGCTTTGAATGCACATTTACTCCAACCTCCAGCCCCGAGAGTTCAGTATCAGGGAACCTTACATGCATCTAGAAGCCAGGAAAATGAGAAGATGACATCTCTCAAAGAGATGCAAAGATAGACCCAAGAATTGGTGAACCAACTTACCAAACAGAACATGAACTACAACTCCAAGGTTGAATCTATTCTGCAAAACCAACAAGTGGTGATTCAAGGCCAACAAGCAGCCACCCAAAACCAGCAAGTGACCTTACAGAAACTTAAAAACATAGTGGGTCAGTTGGCTTCCCATTTGCAAGAGAGATAGAAAATAATCCGAGGGAGAGTTGTCAAGCCATTACTCTTAGGTCTGGAAAGGATCTGGTTGAGCTTCGGATTCCTGCAGTGGTGCTCACGAGGGAAGAAAAGGAGAAAGAGAAAGGACCTGAGGTCTTTAAATCTGATGAGATTGAACAAAAGAAGCCAAGGCAGGAAAGGAGAGTGCCATGGAAACAGACTGATATCACAGTATAAGAGTTCAAGAAAACACCTTACCCTCAAAGGTTGATTTAACCTATTCTGGAGCAGCAGTACAGAAAACTCCTGGTCCATTTCAAGAAACTTCACATTAATATCCCTTTTGCAGAAGATTTGGAAAAGATGTCATGCTGTGAAAAATTTATGAAAGACATTCTGTCTCACAAGAGAAAGGTGGATGATGAAATCACAATTTCCCTCACTGTTGAATGTTCTGCCATAATCAGCAAACAACTCTGTACCAAGTGTGCTGATCCAGAGAGTTTTACTATCCTTTGCTCTATAGGAGAACATGTTTTTGCTAGAGCTTTATGTGATCTAGGTGCAAGTATTAACTTGATGCCTTATTCTATTTTGCAGAAACTTGGATTTGCTTATCTTCAACTAACAGGGATTACACTCCAAATGGCTGACAAATCATTGAAGGGACAAAGGGAGATAGTTGAAGATGTTCTAGTGAAAGTAGACAAATTCTATTTTCTTGTTGATTTCGTGATTCTTGACATGGTAGAGGATGAAGGAGTTCCAATTATTCTGGGCAGACCATTCCTAAGGACTGGTGATGTACTTATTGATCTGAGAAAGGGAAAACTTAAGCTCAGAATTGAAAATGAAGAAGTCAGCTTTAATGTTTAACCTTCAATGAGGCTTCCCGTAGATTTCACTTCTGAACCAAAACAAAAATAGTACAAAGTCATTGAAGTGCTGACAGATTCTTATGTTGAGGAGCTGGGATTTATGACTGATGCTCTTGAAGGTTTTATGACCAGGAAACAAGTGGTTATCCTTGAAGAGAATGAAGTGTGTTTCTATGCTCAAGTCATGGAAGAAAGGAAGCAATGGAAGCCAAAAGGGCCAGAAGATCTAGGCAAAAGACCACCACCTATGCAGAGTTCGTTGATTCAAGCCCCTAAACTTGAATTGAATCCGCTGCCTAGTCACTTGAAGTATGCCTTACTTGGAGAAAGAACTGACCTTCCTGTTCTAATCAGTGGAGAGCTAAGTACATAGGAAGAAGCTGAGCTGATCACAGTGTTGAAACAGCACAAGGGTGCCATTAGATGGACTCTTGCAGACATCAAAGGGATCTCTCCTACAATCTATATGCACAAAATCCTCATGGAAGATCACTGCAAGCCAGTGATAGCAGCTCAAAGGAGATTGAACCTGAAGCATGGAAGAGGTAGTGAGGAAGGAAATCTTGAAATCGTTAGATGCTGAAATCATCTACCCTATCTCTAACAGCAGATGGATTAGTACTGTCCAATGTGTGCCAAAGAAGGGTGGAGTAACCCCCATGCAAGTTGAAAACGAAGAGAAGCAACATGGCCAGTGACAGGATGGAGGGTCTGTATGGACTACAGAGAACTCAACAAGGCCACGAGAAAAGATCATTATCACTGCCTTTTGTTGATCAAATGCTTGACAGATAGCTGGCCATGCTTAATATAGTTATCTTGATGGATACAGTAATCACAGTGGTTCCTGAGGACCAAGAGAAGACCACCTTCACTTGCCCTTATGGAATATTTGCATTTAGGAGAATGTCATTTGGATTATGCAATGCTCCTGCCACATTCCAGAGGTATATGATGGTAGTGTTTAGTGATATGATTGAGGAATTGATTGAAATTTTCATGGATGATTTTAGCGTGCTTGGAGATAATTTTGAGCAGTGTTTGAGCAATATGAAAAGAGCACTTCAAAGGTGTGAAGAGGTTCAACTTGTATTGAATTGGGAGAAATGTCACTTCATGGTCAAGGAAGTTAATGTATTGGGACATCAAGTATCAGAAAGAGGGCAGAAAGTGGATAGATCTAAGGTTTCTGCAATCAAGAACCAGCCTCATCCTACCTCAGTTAAATCTGTTAGAAGTTTTCATGGGCATGCAGGGTTCTACAGAAGATTCATCAGAAACTTCTCCTTGATTGCAAAGCCATTATGCATGCTGCTAGAAAAAGAAGTGGAGTTTAAAATTTTCAAGGAGTGTCTGGATGCATATGAAGAACTTAAGCAGCATCTGATTTCAGCACCAGTGATACAAGCACCTTATTGGAGTCTGCCTTTCGAGATAATGTGTGATGCTTTAGATGTTGTAGTTAATTCTGTTCTTGGCCAACGCAAAGAGAAGCTGTTCCATACTATCTTTTACTAAAGCAGGATGCTCAGTGCAGCAGAACTGAATTACATGACTACAAAAAAGGAGATGCTTGCTGTTATTTACTCCTTTAACAAGTTCAGGCCCTACATTATTGGAAGCAAGATCACTGTCATTGATCATGCATCAATCAGGTATTTGATGGCTAATAAAGATGCTAAACTAAGACTAATCAGATGGATTCTTCTATTTCAGAAATTTGATGTTGAAATCAAGGATAAGGAGGGGGTGGAGAACGTAGTTGCTGATCACTTGTCCAGTTTGGAGAGTATTCCTACTCTTAAAGTTCCTCTATCTATTTCAGACACTTTCCCCAATGAGATGGTTCTTGCAGTGGCTCTACAATCTGTGCCATGGTTTGCTGACATAGTAAACTACTTGGCCATTAACAGAACTCCCACTATCAGCTGGCAACAAAGAAAGAAATTTTATTCTGAAATCAAATATTACATTTGGGAAGATCCATACCTTTACAGACTGTGTGCAGACCAGGTAGTGAGGAGATGTGTACCTGAAATAGAAATGAACTCCATTTTGCAGCACTGTCACTCTCTTGAGTGTGGTGGTCACTTTGGAGGCAAGAGGACAACAGTTAAGGGGTTGCAAAGCGGTTTCTACCGGCCTAATCTCTTCAAAGATGCTTATCTATTCACTAAGGCATGTGATAGATGCCAAAGAGTTGGCAACTTGTAAAGCAGAAGTGAGATGCCTCAGATTGGCATGCTCGAAGTTTAGTATTTGATGTTTGGGGGATTGACTTTATGGGGTCATTCATACCGTCTCAGGGGCAGCTATACATCTTAGTAGCAGTGGACTATGTCTCAAAATGGGTTGAAGCTATTACCTCCCAACAAATGATGTTGTTGTTGTTGTGAAGTTCCTCAAAAACAACATCTTCACAAGGTATGACACTCCATGATTTATTATCTCTGATGGTGGTTATCATTTCTGTAACAGGTTGTTTGAGAATCTATTGACCAAATATGGAGTGAAACACATGGTCGCTCTCCCTTACCATCCACAAACCAATGGACAAGCTGAAGTCTCCAACAGGGAGATTAAATTGATTCTTGAGAAAATAGTGAGAGCTTCAAGAAAGGACTGATCCATGAGATTGCATGATGCCTTATGGTCATATAGGACAGCTTACAAGACACCAATTAGAGCTTCTGCTTTTAGGTTATTGTATGGAAAAGTATGCCATCTCCCTGTTGACTTGAACACAAGGCCTATTGGGCAGTGAAGACATTGAACATGGATCACATAGCTGTTGGGATGAACAACCTGTTTCAACTCTCTAAATTAGAAGAACTACGGCTTGATACTTAGGAGAATGCCAGAATTAACAAAGAAAAGATAAAGAGGTGGCATGACAAGCATATCACAAGAAGAACATTCCATGAAGGCCATCAAGTCCTCCTTTTCAACTCTAAATTGAGATTATTCCCTGGAAAGTTTAAAGGCAGGTGGACTGGGCCTTATGAAGTTGTGAAAGTTTACCCCTATGGAGTTGTGGAGATCAAGAATGAAGCAGCAGGGGTATTCAAAGTAAATGGACACATATTGAAGCTGTATACCTCCCCTCAAGACCTTGTCAAGAGGAAAGTGGCCATACTCTTTAAAGAATGAGTTAAGAAGAAATCTATCTCGAGATTATAAACTGAGAATTTCTTGGGAGGCAACCCAAGTGGTATCTTTTGAAATCTATTTTGTTGCATTTACTTATCTAACTAGTTTTTGAGAGAATGAAGTGCACATAGCCATGCTTTGACTGAAGGAATGAGAGACTTAATTTTGTCTTGATCTTGACGTAAGGAGTTAATTATATTGGGAGAAGTTTGCTTCTTGGACAGATTGTGTACCACAATTGTTGTTGTAGTGGGGGTGCTGACAATATTTTGATCTTATTAAATTGAGTATCATGTCTTTCTTTGTGGCACCAACTGAGGGTTACGAGGAGGATTGTTTTGAATATGAAGGCCCTTCCATTTTTGATGAGTTTCCAGAGGAAGATGAAATGGAATATCTTGATTATGAAATGGATATATGCCAATTGCTTTCTCCGTCGATGATGCTGAGAAGGAAGGATATATGCCAATTGTTGACTTCTTTCATCCAGAAGATGTTGACCCAGGAGATGAGAAAACCCTAGACGATGAAGCTGCGCAAGAGAGCGAGACACAATTTTATGGCGTCTATCTTGCAGACGAGTACTTACTGGAAACAGATGAGTCAGATAGTGGCTTGGAGGTTTTTGATTTCTATCTTGATGAATACAGTGATGAAAATGATCCTTGGGATCCCGGCATAAATTCGATGATGAATTTTTTCAAACATGGAGAGAATGATGCAGAGAGAATGGGCTTTCTCTTAATGGGCTTTATTTTAAGTTTAGTAAATTAGGGTTGTATGATTTCTATTTAAACATTAGCCGTCAGTTAGATAGTTTAGTTTTTGATGAATTGAGATTTGTAGGCTTTGTGCCTCTTTGAGAAATTCTTATTGAATTTCGCCTCCTCCAACGGTATTCGAGTTTGTTTGAATCAATGTTCTTGGAGTTTGTTCATTAATCGTGTCAGATCAACGGAGTTTTTCGGTATCCGACAACTAGTATTATCTTTCGTTTATCGTTTGTTTATTTCACGCTGCATCATGGTTTCTTGTGTTTGTAGGAAACCAAATGGAACCACACATCAACTCCTCGATGTCGTAGACTATGGCTTGGCAGCAATTTTGAATGGAAAAGTAGTGAAGCGATAGGTAGTGCGGGAGGCTTGTTATGTATTTGGAAAAAGGATCTCTTTGTCATGGAGCAGAGTTGGTCTGAGGTTGGCTATTTCTGTATCTATGGATACTGGGGAACAGCTCAAACTCCAGTATACATAGTAAATATTTATGCTCCAGCACAAGTTGCAAAGAAGAGGGTTCTATTGGAAAACTGCTAGCACTTAAGGAGATGAATATGGGTGCTAGATGGTGCTTCACAAGTGATTATAACGCTGTGAGAAGTGCAGATGAACGAATAAGCCTCTCAGTAACTTCAACACGTGAAATGAACCGTTTCAATTGGTTTATCAACGAAGCACAACTCATTGATCTTCCTCTTCAATGTAGAAGGTACACTTCTTATGGGGGCCGCAAAACTAGCTACAGCCGACTTGACAGATATTTGCTCTCTGAGTCATGGCTAGCAGAATGGTCTGAAATGTATCAGTTTGGGTTGAGAAGAAGCTTATTGGATCATTGTCCTAGATTGTTGAACGCTGAAGAAATAAACTGGGGGCCGAAAATGTTCCATACACTAAATAGTTGGTGTGATCAAGAGGGTTTCACTGAGATGATCAAGAAAGAATGGGATGATTTTCAAGTGACGGGTACAAAGGGGTATATCCTACATCAAAAGCTTAAATGTTTGAGAAGTTATTTACATAAGTGGAGTAAGGAACACTATGGACATATTGATAACATAATTGTTGTTCTGAGGCAGGAGCTCGCAGAAATGGATGCAAGAACTTAAATTCATATGCTCACTAGTGTTGAAATCACTGGAAAGAAGCGAATATGGGCAGATTTACAACAGGTTATGGAAGAAAGGGATAAGCTGTTGTATCAAAAATCAAGATCATAGTGGATCCATGAGGATGATAGCAATACACAATTTTTTTCATGCATGCTTAAAGGCCAACCGTATGAAAAATAACATCAGAGGATTGAAATAAATGGAAACTAGATTGAGGAGGTTGGACCTGTGAAGAATGAAATAACTGATCACTTCAGGAAGATCTATGCAAAAACTGATTGGGAGAGACCAACTATTAATCTACAAACGTGAGTTATATTAACTGAAGAGGAGAATGCCAGTCTCACTAGCCCCTTCTCGGATCAGGAGATTCTTGAAGCTGTATGGAGCTGATCTCCATCAAAGAGCTTGGGAGTTGATGGACTAAATTTCTTCTTCATACAAAAAACTGGGAGACTTTGAAAACTGATTATACGAACTTTCAGCAAGAGTTTTATGAGATTGGAAGAATCAATTATGGTCTTGCCAAGATTAACAGTCCAACTGGTCTAGAACATTTCAAACCAATATCATTGATCAGTAGTGCCTACAAGATCTTGTCAAAGCTGTTAGCTAAAAGAATGAGCTCGGTTATGCACAACATCATCTCACCAAATCAAACATGCTTCTTGAAAGGAAGGCAAATTCTTGATGGGATACTAATAGCGAATGAAATCATACACTACAACGAATGCAGAAAACCTCTAATTTTATTTAAGGTGGATTTCACAAAAATGTTGGATTCAATAAGTTGGAGCTTTCTCTATAAAATGTGAAAAAACTCGGTTTCCTTGGGAAATGGATCAGTTGGATGAGAGCATGTATCTCATCAGCACATACTGCAGTTAGAGTAAATGGGAGTTTGGCTGCTGAATTTCCTTTCCAGCATGACCTCCGGCAGGATAACCCCTTGTCACCTCTATTATTTTTGGTGGTGAATGAAGGTCTAAGTATACTCCTCAACCAAGCTTACCACCACCAGAATCTAGCTGGATCACAGATAGTAGAAGTGAAGGTGTCTCATCTACAGTTTGCAGATGATAGACTCCACATAGCTGAACGCACAAGAGAGAATGCAGAAACAACGAAGAGCATACTACAGATTTTTTAAATGCTCTATGGACTTATCATCAACTTCAGTAAGAGCCAAGTGTTTGGCATCAACATAAGTTGTGAAGGGCTGGATGAAATGGCAAACATTATGTGTTGTAAACAAGGTACCCCGCCTTTTATATATCTTCAATTACCCTTTGGAGACAATCTATGCCGAGTTAAGATGTGGGAACAAGTGGTGAAGAGTATGGAAAATCAATTACAGAAGTGGGATAATAAGCTTCTCACTTTTTTTGGTTGCATTACTCTCATCAAATCTCGTTTTATCAAACCTGATAATTTATCATCTGTCGTTATTTAAGGCCCCCAAACAAGTGATCAGTGAAAGAAACAGCAAGTCTTGAAGAATAATGGATGAAATTGAGGTATGAGATCATACTGATTCTCTCCTCATTGGTTTGATTATATAGACGTGTGTATAATGTGATTTACAAGTGCAAGGATTCTCTTGCCATATACAACAAATCTTAACAAATCTTCTATATCTATGCTAGGTAGGTTTGACCAAATCATTGTGATTTGGGTCAATCCCTATGATTCCGCTAACAATCAGAAAGATGACACAGATGCTGAGTTGCTTTTTATGGCAGAAGATAGGGAACCCAATGAGGCCAATCCACTTGACTTGATGGCAGCACATACGTTCAAATTTGAAAGATGGGGGATTAGGGGATCAAAGATCTCAAGTAAATGAATTCAGCTTTGCTAGCAAAGTGGTCATGGAGATTAAAAAGAGAATCGGACAGCCTCTGAGCTAGAATTATACAAGGGAAATACTTCTTACCAAGAGATTGGATGTCAGATTATTGTACGCTCACAATGCCTGATATGCAGTCTAAGGTTTGGTCAGGCATCTGGGCAGAATATGTACATCAACCGTGGTTTGTGGAAAATGTGACAATGATGATGGGTGATGGTGCAATATCATTATTTTGGAAAATGGACTGGTCAGGCGAGGGATACTTCGCTATCACCTTGCATGACTTGTATAAGCTGTCTCTAAATAAGGATGCCTAGTAATGGAACTACTTAACAGAGATGAGCAAAATGAGCAGACCTGGAATCTAAACTTTTATTGTGCCCTGTGGGATTGGGAATGCCTCAAACTTATACAGCTGAAGGAGAAAGCCAACATGAAGGAACTAGATAACTCGAAATCGGATGAACGGAGTTGGAAACCGACCTCCTCTGGTTAGTTTACGGTCCGTTCTGCCTATGAAACTGTTGCTGCTCTTAGGCAGGAAACTTAGGAAGAAAATAACACCTTAGCAGCTGCTTGGGGGAAACTTGCTCCCTAAAAAGTTCAGAGTTTTGCCTTGAGACGGCTTGATAGACGAATAATAATAATGGATAATTGATTGCACAGAGGCACATCTGTTACACAACACTTGAAATGTTGTGTGTGGTGCGGACTGATAAGTTGTTTCTATGCCAACTTATCCGTACTGTTCTCGTCTATTTATTGTTATTATTTTAGCATTTCTCTCTTATTTTTAGTCACAAATAACATCCTTTTGAGTTGTAGGTGTTCTGGACCGAAGAAGAGTAAAACCGGACTGAAATCAGAACAAAATAGCAAGTAAAAGATCAATTTTTCGAGATTTGCACTTGAGCCCCCTATTTTCTGAGATTTGCATTTGGACCCGCCCCAATTTTCTGAGATTTGCATTTGGACCCGCCCCAATTTTCTGCACTTTATACTTTTACCCCCACAGCATTAAAATAAGGAAAAAAAATCCTATTTGAGGGAGGTGGCCAATTTTGAAAAAGGGAGACACATGGACTTGACGAAGAAGACAAAAAAAAAGAGTGAGAGATGGCCCAACAAGAAAACTACGTGGGGGATTGGGGGATTGGGGGATTGGGACGAATTGGAGAAAAAGAAGCAAAACAATAGGAGAAGCGAGAAGACAGATAGAATTCCTTGTTTCTTCTTGCATTTATTTTTTTTCGTTTTTTTGGGTGTTGAAAAACAATAGATTGATCTCATGAACACCCAATTTTCGTGATTTAGATATTGAATTCTCTATCCTAATTTTATGGAATTCTTGCATAATTGAATTAACTGTCTTTGCTTATATTGGAATTGAATTTATCTTTATCCATGAGCATGATTAGCTAATTCTTTTGTATGAGGTTGTAAGGTAGTTCTTGTACATGAATTGATTTAGGGTGTCCAATTAGTTGAAGTTAATAAGTTTAATTATCGTTTGTTGTTTATCATTGTCTTCAATTATCTAGGGCGAGTATGACCACCGAGCCACAAACTTTAGGGAATTCGAGACAATAGGACCACCGAGCGTTAGAGACTAAAGGAGTAGGACCACCGAGCCACCCTTTAGATAGCTCAAGCAAACGATATCCTAGTTTAGGCGCTATTGGTTTGGGTCTAGCTAGGAAGGTTCAATACCTGGGTCTTAATCACAATCCATCGAGAGAACTAGCGTTAATTGATAAGTTGTAAGTTAGAAGATAACCACCTAGAAGTGGGGAACCCTATAGCTTTAGTGGTGAACTAATAAACTAGCGCTTGATTTTGCATTTTAGGATTCCCGACATCAATTATGTGCACAAGGATGAAACTACAACCTTGTACTCCCTTTCCCAACAAATCCTTCTCTAGAACAATCGTTCTTTTCGTCGTTTCTTTTTATTTAGCTTCTTTAATTGTTCTTTAGCTGTTAGATAATCACTAATCGAAACCCCCTTCTTAATCGCTTTATTCCGAATCAGTAATTAGTAAGATAGTAGTATAAATCAACCTACACCGAGTCCTTGAGAGATTCGACCTCGGAGGTGTACTTCGTACATTTGTAAGTTATTTATTTGATCTCGCACTACAATGAGATCACGGACATCAATGTGAAACAGCCTCACATTTGTTCTTTACGTGTACTCATGCTCAGGAGATACCACAAGAGATTTATAGTTGGACTGAGATGCAATACATCCCTGATATAGCTAGTATAACGGCTTCTAATCACTTTGAAAGCACAAGAACTCTTGCCCGAACGAATATCAGGAGTTATGGAGAGCAGCGTGGCAAGCTATAGTGTGGTGCATCTGGAAAAAGAGGAATGAAGTTCGTTTTGATGTGGAGCTCGAGTCTGATCAGGCTTTACTCATGGAGGATTACATCAAAATTCTGGTAGGACTGTTGATGCAAGCTCATGGCAGAACAACCTCAACTTTTAGCATTACGAGCTGGATTCAAAGTCCCATAGTTGTCTAATATATGAGAATGAAAACTGTGATGGTTTTATAATCATCAAATGACTGCTTGTGTATCTTGAGGTTTGAGGAATGAAATCTTTTTTTTTATAAAAAAAGTGGGATGGAAAATTTATAGTATGCATAAATACAAATGATTTTAGCATTTTCAGATATAGTTTGATTTTGAAATTTCGTGTTCAGTAGAAAGGATAATTTAATGTGAGAATTTTAAAATTTACGTGAATTTATAAAATTTTCTCTTATTTTTAATTTACAAGAATATAAAAATAATTATATTTTCCAATTTTTTCGTCTATTGTTCACCAAACTCTCAGGTAGGAGTGTTTATATTTATGCCAAATTCAGAATTCCTAAACTAAAATTCAGCGAGTATCAATTATTTTTTAGGTTTGAATTAAATTTTAAAAACACTAAAAAATATTATTTAAAAATCCTTGAAAAAGATATATTGCAAATAAAAATATGTTTTTGTTTTGTTTTTTTGAGTAAGTTATCGGTACAAAAAATCGAAATTTATTATTTTTTATAGAATAATGTTACTTGTACCCTTAATTTTGACACACTTTCATAAACCCCCTTATGTGGCAATCATCACAAGCACAACTACACATTAAAAAATGAGTGCGGTTGTGTGTGTGGTTGTGATGGGTACCACATAAGGCGGTTTATAAAGTATGTCAAAGTTGAGAGTACATGTGACATTGCTCTTTTTTATATTTGGATATATTAGTAATTTCAAAAAATTCTAAACTTTCACACTAAATTTCACCAATTTTAATGAGAAATATTTTCCCATAACACCCCACATTTTCCGGGGCAAATCCATTTGACCCAAGAAAATATTTCCTTATCTATCTCACATACTAAACAAGGGATTTTGTGAGATAATTTTACCAAACCCCACTTAATCCCTTCTACTGAGTATGGCTTTGGGGTAAAGTAGTCTTTTATTATAATTTTATAGATTTTTTACTACAAAGTTGTCAGAACCATGCCGGAGTATGGGACTTGTGTGCCTGCTGGAGTATGGGACTTGTGTGCCTTCCGGCTAAGTTCTTCGTGAATCAAGGTTGGATCTTTCGAATTTTTACATGTTATCAAGTCTGATACACTTAGGCTCCATTTACTGCATGCGTTAGCATTTGATTATGTTAGTTAGTACATTTTGTAACGACCATAATCAAACTGCCAAACTTGTTTACTGTGAATGATTTGGAGCGTTACTGAAGTTACGACTCTCCAATCTTTGTCGGTAGTTTGATTGAGTTCCTTATTTCAATCCCCGAAAAAACTACTGATTCCGAACGTTATGAAACTACTGAAACGTTAGGATGTGTTTGGTTTAATTGATTGTGGTTGATTTGTAAATGCAATCAACCACAATCAACCATAATAACACGTTTGGTATGTTACATAGAAAAATCCGGATGGTAATCAACCTGATCCGAATTTTTGATTGATTATGTTTTGTAACAAATAACACCAATCAAACAATCAATCAATCAAACACTCAATCAAACAGTTAAATTACTTTTGGTACCCTTTCACAAAATCAAACAAAAAAAACTAATCCTTCGTTCATCCTTCATCTAGAATTCCACACAATTTCTGAACTCAATTTCTCTTCATCCCGTCGAGACTTCTCTTCCGCTAGGTCATCATCTTCATGGACAGGTTTCCAGGCCAAACAAAGCGAAATTCTGCCAATTGACGAATTACCTATGAGAAAGTTTTCGTCTTTGGCGATTTGAGGAGTTCACAATCACAGTAAACCTAAGATATCGAGGCCCTCAAAATTAAAACCTATAGAAAATCCTTGTCGGAATCATATTGCTTCGTCAACGCAGAGACTTGAGCTTTGGTTCAATTTCAACTTCTAAAGCTGACATTCCTGTTAATTCGAAGCCTATTGACCATCTATACCTTGCCGAGATGTTGTCAAGGAAAGATTGGTATTTGCTGCTAAGCCATGAGTTGAAGGCTCAGAGGCTCACTTTGAATGCTCAGCGTGTGGTAAGCATTTTACAGAATCAAGAAAAAGCTTTAAACCCACTGCGATTCTACATTTGGCTTTCTAGTGTCAATACTTCACTCTTGAAGGATCAGGCAATTCGGCGTGCCTTAAGCAATGCCTTACACAGGAAAGGTCCGGTTTTGTTATCTGGTGAGTTGATAAAAGATATTAAGGATTCCGGATGTGGGTTGAGTGAGGATTTGGTTTGTATTTTGATCGGTAGCTGGGGAAGATTGGGGTTAGCAAAGTATTGCTCGGAGGTATTTGAGCAGCTCTCTTATTTGGGGTTTCATCCTAGTACGAGATTGTACAATGCTGTGATAGATGCACTCGTGAAATCCAATTCACTTGATTTAGCTTACCTGAAGTTTCAGCAAATGGAGGTGGATAACTGTGTGAGGGATAGGTTTACCTACAACATCCTCATTCACGGGGTATGCAAGGCTAACGTACTCGATGAGGCTCTTCGCCTAGTCAAACAGATGGAAGGTTTGGGCTACTCACCAAACGTGTTCACTTACACTATATTGATAGATGGATATTGTAATGCTAAGAGAGTTGGTGAAGCATTTAGGCTTCTCGAGATAATGAAGAAAAGGAATGCAAAGCCAAATGATGCGACATACAGATCGCTGATCAATGGAGTTTTTCGTTCTTTGCCTCCACGTGAAGCTTTTGAATCATTATTTAGATGGTTGAATAGGGAGCACAATCTCCCAAAAGTGGTTTATGATGGTTTAATGTACAGGCTCTGTAGTAATTCTCTGTCCGAGCAGATAACAGTCTTTTTAAGCAGAGCTTTTGAACTAGGTTATTTTCCTGATAGTTCGATATGTAACATGGTAATGATTTGCTTAATTAAAGGATCGGATCTGGAAGAAACATGTCAGTTATTTGAGCGATTCATCAAGCGTGGGGTGAAGGTGGATTTGAGTGCTTGCCTGGCACTTGTCGAGGCTCTGTACAGATCAAGAGGAGAAGAAAAGGGAAATCTATACATAAAATGGATACTCGAGGAAGGACTTATTGCAAGTGTCTTCTCGTATAACATGTTGATTGATTGCTTTTGCAAAGTTAATCTGATGGAGAAAGCAATGGGAACTTTAGATATGATGTCTAGAAGCCATATATTGCCAAATCTTGTTACTTTCAACACGCTTATATCCGGGTATTGCAATTGCAGGGATGTAAATAAGGCACGAGAAATACTACTGATGCTCTTGAAGCATGGTTTTAGACCTGATATCTTCTCTTTCAGTTCGATAATTGATGTCCTTTGCCAAGTTAATAAGATTACTGATGCTTTTGATTGTTTTATGGAAATGGAGGAGTGGGGAATCTCTCCCAATGCTGTCACATATAATACTCTAATCCATTCACTGTGCAAAGCTGGAGATGTTGCTAGGGCAATGAAACTATTCAGGAAGATGCAAATTGATCATATACAACCAGATGTTTATACATTCAATGCTCTTATACTGAAGTTCTGTAAAGTTAATAAAATTGGTATGGCACAAAGGCTGCTCGCAAGGATGTTAGCTATGGATCTGAAGCCAGATAACTTCACGTATATTGCTTTTATTAACACATTTTGTGAATCTGGGAGGCTTTCTGAAGCTAAAAAGTTGCTTTATTCTATGGAGGCAAATGGATGCAGCCCTGATGCTCATACATGCCGCTCAGTCATAATTTCCTTTGCCAAGGCTGGCAGGATTCGCGAAACTCAAGATATATGGTTGAAGTACAAAGGGAGAGGAATTGAATTGCAACCAATGCCTGCTAAGCCCATTACTTATGTTTGTGATTTTGATAATGAGGGGATTGCAAGTTTTAGTTGAAACCCGAAGCTGTCATTAGGACATTGAAATCCCTTATGATGGTTTGCTATTTTTGTGCACCTGTCATATGCAAATGCTGTTGTGTAGTCTACCAGTTTGGCTTCCAATGCTACATGGAAATTCAAGGTATGCAATATATTGTTTGCTCCTATGAAGTCTGAATTTTTCTTTCGTTCATATTTTCATCTCCTGTATCGGTAAGCATATACCGGCAACGAGTTTATATTCAAACATTTGTTCGTCATGGAGTGATCTGGAGTCTCAGTAAGTACATCACAGTATGCTGGAGATGCCGATTTTAGAACATGACATCAGAAGAATATTTCTGGATTCGTTGTAGTTCATAGCTCCAAAATTTTGCAAGATATATATATTTTTCTCTCTCTATTCCTTCAAATGCATGATTTTGTTTGTATACTTTTGGGAAAGATCTCCTTTCCTTTCATTTTGATTTGCATTGTCTGTATACTTTTATGTGTAAAACTGCATTTTTTTTTGCTAATTCTGGCACAGATGTTAGATTTGAGATGAATTACATATATACCCGCAGACTTATTGTCCTCTTTAAGAAACTTCCTGCTCTATCTTGCAGATCTGTAACAGTTGAGATGAAGCTAACAGGCTCACACAGAGCGGGGAGTTGAATGACTCGCCTGCCTACACCGATCAATTCTGCAGTGGTTCGTGTCCTGTTGAGACGAAACGCATGCCACTGTATGGATTCAATCTTGAAAGGCTTAATATTATACAACAAGGCAACTCGGAAAGACGTGAAGGAAACAATCCAGTCTGGAATCTGGATGCGGCAATGGCCCTGAAAGAGGTATAGTGGATAAAGATACTCTTGCTGCAGTAGTTTGTACTTCATTCTCCTGAAGCTGTGTTTTTGATTTTGCAACACTTGCTGCATCATCTTGTTTCAATCTATTCAATCCCATTGTGAAATATCCATATTCTAAACTTCTCCTTAAGACCATATTG
>JAOYMZ010000019.1:879838-898575 GCA_025802335.1 Pinguicula primuliflora | reverse complement strand
AACGGAGGGTTATAAATCCCTTTGGGTTAAGTAGTCCTAAATAGGGTTTTAGAAATTTCCGGCGACGAAGTCGCCGGAAACCGAATCAAAGCATGGGCTTTTCATCTACAATGCATAAGCTTTCCAATGGTGTGATCAATTTCGAGAACGGATGCCTAATTGAAAAAATTGTACACGCAAGGGGAAAACTGACCACAGTTAAACTGTCCATAAGAACTGGACTCTCTCTCTATATATATATATGCTTTGTTGTTACTTCTTTTGTTAAGATCCATTTCCATCTTTCCAGAAAAAGAGATTTTACCAGGCAGACAGCTACCTCCAGAGTGCAACGCAGAGCTGCACACGGATTATGATGGGGCAGCAGTTAGATGGGGTCTCACTCACCATAAAGAGTCAGCTTACGATTGCTGTATGGCGTGCTTGGATCACGCTAAACGTGCCACACCAGGTGGACCGAAATGCAATATCTGGGTTTATTGCCCATCTGAGTCTGGATGCTACTCTCCGGATATTTACGAGCACAAGTACCAGGAATGCTGGCTAAAATACGTAAGTTCAACCTACAAAACTGATAACCCGTCCTGAGAAAAACAGGCCATAGCTTATCTTTAGTTTTGATATGATCCGAGAGATGTACCCCTCTCCCCAACTAAGCTTCTGTATGGCATTGTGTGTTGCAGTCTGAGACGCCCAAGATAAATTTCAAAGATAAGTATCCCGATTCATATAGAGATGAGCACCCCAATGCACCTGAAATAGTTCCGTGGGCATCTGGTGTGGTTACTGTGTGAATCATTCTGGCCACGATATGAATTCCTTTCCAGGAGGTTGCCAGATTCTGCAACACAGTGTGTTGCCGTTGCCGTTGCCGTTGCTGTTGCTGTTGCTGTTGCTGTTGCCGTGAGCTTGGATTTGCTGCCAGTTTTGATCTGAGAAAGCAGTGGAGGAAAATTGATCAGGCTTTTGAATTCTTTATAACTGTAACAAGAAAATCGTAGTTAGCTTGGAAGGCCATGTTGATGGCCAACAATATTGATGGAGGAACAGAACAAGAAGCCTGTGTACATGGATCATGGATATAATATCAGAAACATGTTCCACATGCTACAATTGAACTCGAATGTATTATTGTTGCCTCTATTTTTTACTGTTTTTATGTGAAGTTCCCTTGCATTTTCTTTAAGCTGTAAATATGTACAAGCTAGTGTCTTTTCTTTTTGTAAAGTATATGTTTCCTAGCTTACTCTTACAAAGCATAGATTAACTACATAACTAAGTTCAAAACCGCTCTCCGGGCACGAAGTCAGTTTGATAATATATAGCCTCCAGAAAGTAGATTTCTTCCTTTCATCCAATGTCAGATGGAGATTTTTATATGGTCTTCCATATGTTATTATCATGAGAGTGCATCTTTTCATCAAAGCGGATAGCATTGTGCTCCAAGCATAGGCACCAGACCACTGCATGCCATATTGTTTTCCATACATCTTTAATGTGGCTAGAGGGGCTGTGTGCCATGTGATTTGCAAGATGTTGCACTGCACTTTGTTGAGCTGAGAAGTCTTGGCCATATGATATCTGAACCATCCATACATTGTCTGCCACATTTCCTATGCATATGTGCAATAGAAGAACATGTGGTTTGAAGTTTCATGCTCCGCAGCACGCCACAAGCATAGGGACTCATGATGATCAATGGATACCACGTGCTTGAAGGTTTACACTTGTTGTTAGTCGAACGCTAAACAGACTCCACATGTGTTGTACTCTTCTTGGTGTGACCGTCCCCCAAGCAGTAACTAAGTGGTTTCTGGATTCTTTTAGTTGGCCCTGCGAAATAACTAAGTGTTATAAGCAGAGGCTACCGAGAACTTATCTGATGCAGTTTGTTTCCAGGTACAATGGTCCTGCACTCTAACTTTAGGAAGATGGATAGAGGCTGCGTTGAGCATCTGGTTGAATCTTGTGGCTTGCCAATCACGTAGCGATCTTCTAAAAGTAAGTCTCCAGATGATTAGGCCTTCCTCCTGTACGGTAACTTCCTGAACTATAGCATTCTTTTCATTAGAGATCCTGTATAAGTCAGTGTAATTGGTTGCAAAACACCCTTCACCAGACCAGTTCGTGCGCTAGGATAGAGCATAACTGCCTTCACCTATCTGGAAGTTCAGGTTATTGATAAAGCCTTGTTGTTTTGCTATACTCATCCAAATATCAGTCCAGGTTCTAGACATATTGTTTGGAATAGTAATCAGCTCAATTTGAACCATGTAGTCTCGTTCCTGATAGTATTTTAGCAAGATAATTTGACTCCAAAATCCCCCTGAGTCAGTCTAAAGTCATTTACTGAGCAAAGATTCATTCATGAGAGCCAGATTCTTGATTCCCGGGCCACCCTCCTCCCTTGCTAGACAGATATGCTCCCATCGAATTCAATGGATAGGTATATTCTGATCAACTTGTTTTTGCGACAGAAAGGTGCTTAGAATCTGATTATTTTCTTGATGACCTGTTTGTGAGCTCTAAACGGTGATAAGAAGTAGATTGTAACACTCAAGAGTGGAAAATGCTATTTCCATACACTTTATTGACGTGATTTGTTGATATTGTGAGCTGTCAACTATCGCAACCGCAACTTAAATAAAAGAAATAAAGATAAATAATAAAATTTGTGATTGTGATAGTTATAATAATGTTAACAAATAATGTCAATATCACTAATTCCCACATCACAAACACAACATTAAAACTACAGTGAATATTAAAAGGAGAATGTTATTTGACATTATTTATTGATATTTTGATCTATCAACAATACAAATAAAATAAAAAAATAAACATGAATAATAAAACTTGTGATTGAAATAATATGACGGGTGTAGGTTTAGGACCTTGCTCAAACCTCCTGTTTTCAAATTTGTAGATCCGCCGCGGAAACACAATATAGAGCTCAAGAACGGTCCAAAAACGTAGCCATCAGTTTCAGGCTCGAAATAACACCTCACCAACAACTCGAAAATCCTCAACTAATCGGTTCAAAAAAGAGTATATGAGGAGAGATCACAGATCCGGTGAGAAAAGTGGCCAAAGATCGGTGTAGATGAGCCAAAATCGATCAGACAGAACGAGAGTTAGGGTTTGTCGAAAGAGATACAACGTTATGAGAGAGAAAGCAAAAGATGAAAAAGTGAGTGAAAAAACGTTAAGTGTCACATATATACCTTGTCCAAAAGCTTCGGAAGAAATGGGTGAAGGTGGGCTTAAATTCGATTTAGGCCGAAACAAATAGAAGAAATATAGGACAAAATGAATGTATAGACGGACTGAAAAATTGGGCCAAACAATTAGAAGCTCCAAATAATTGGACAGGCCAAAAATAAGTAAAGGAAAGTAATAAGGGCCGAACTAAAACAAACCCACTGACGGGATTAGGCCCAGAAGACAAAATTTAGTGAACCGAAAAATCGGGGATTGAGGTTAACTGAGATGTATTCCAAGCGTACGAATTTCAACCTCCAAGTTACGTTACTCATAATTCGGTTGACAATTCTATCGAGTTATAATAAAAAACCCGAAAGTTTAGACTCATAACATTTTACATCATCCGGGTATAAATCATATTTGGAACATACACAAATGAATTAAACAAAAAAACATAACATGATTAGATATACAATTAGATCATGTGTCAAAATTCTTACAACTGGAAATAAATGTATATAAATAGCATCTAGTCCATTAATTGGGGGTTCGGGCAGTAACAGCAAAACTATGTAACATACTGCGCAGTATTTCTTCTTCCCGTCACCCAGTTCTGCCGGCTCCGCCTTCGTAGATTCGGAAACGCCAATTACTACTCTTTCGCGACGCCGCTATTGCAATAGTCCCAGCCAAATAGCAACGCTAATAAAGAACGTACTGGCTGCCCCTGCCACAGGGAATCCTATCCGACTGTGGCGGAAAAAACAACGTACGCCATATCAATACTTGTAAACGGATTCTCCGGATCCTTCAGATAGTTGCAGGTTAGTAATATTCAGCAGAATTTTTTTGTTTTGGGGATATGAAATTCTGTGAATTAGGACTTCGTATGTTGAATGAGAGTCTACGGGTTCTTTTGATGGAAATAGTAAACCAACTTGAAAGCTTTGCTAAAAAAAAGGTAAACCAGCTTGAAAACGAGATAATATGTCTTAATTGAGACTTGAAAATTTGTGATGAAATTCTCAAGTATTCAATTCAGTGATGGGAAGAGATATTGTCGTTCTCCATGTTAGGGAAGTGGTGATTGTTGAAGTTGATATGCTGGCTTTAGCATATGTGTACAATTAGCCTTCCATAACTTGTAAATAATAAAACAATATACCATCTATGATCTCACAGCCCATGTGATGTTACAGCCTCCCCGAGAGTTTGTTCAAATCCTACATTTGGCCTGTAAAACTTGATCTTAACTAGATGGCATTACAAACTATTGATCACATTAAGTTCTAGACCGATGTCTATAGTATCTTTCGCTAGGTCTGAAGAAAATAGCAAATACCTTCCCTTTTCAATCTACATGAGAAGATAATCCTGCCATGATTAATGATACTATGTTGGATGGGAGAACTGCTATACCGCAGGAAAAAAGTGGACGAAAGGTGAAGGAAAAACACACGGCACCATGCCATTGGGCGCTGCTGTGGCCCACACTTTATCACTATCAAATCATATCCGGCCACTTGGTTTTCCTTCACATTTCGTGGGTTTTTTCATGCGTTATAGAATTTTCCGTTGGATGGCTTGTCGAGAATTTTGGTGGAAGGTGTATGTTGAGTTATAAGTTTTTTTTATACTTAAAGGTATCGAAACTTGGACTTACCCATCAGATGATATCCAGCTTAGCAGTTAAGGTACTTGGATTCAATATACTGAGTTATAAGTTGATTTTATATAACCGGGTTACACACATTTCATAATTAACGAGAAAATAGCATCTTTCACTAGTTCGGAAGAAAATAGCAAATATCTTCCCTTTTCAATCTACATGAGAAGATAATCCTGCCATGATTAATGATACTATGTTGGATGGCTTGTCGAGATTCTTGGTGGAAGGTATATGTTGAGTTATAAGTTTTTTTTTAATAGTTAAAGGTATCGAAACTTGGACTTACACATCGGATGATACCCAGCTTACCAATTAAGCTACTTGGATTCGATATACTGAGTTATAAGTTGATTTTATAAAACGGGTTACACACATTTCATAATTAACCTCCATGTTGATACTCCTGGCCAGAGAGCTTTATATATGATAGTTGACATGTGACAGGTCATGTTACTAAGCCATGAAATAGGTGGGAAGACCCACTACGAGATTATAGGTGCAAACGAAGACGCTAGCCAAGAAGAAATACGCAAAACTTATCGATCTGCCATCCTCACTTTTCATCCAGATAAACTGCAGAAGTCATCTGAAACCTCCACATCTCTACCCAAGTCGGAAAACAGCTTTCTGGAGGTGCAGAGGGCCTGGGAAATACTTGGCAACCCACGATCTCGTGCTCTTTACGATATTGAACTGAGAAGTTTGAGACAGGATGCTGTAGCTTCAGAGGATGTCAGCTTGGATGATATGGTCATTGAAGATGATGGGACCTTTTTCGAACTATCCTACCCTTGCAGATGTGGTGATTCCTTCTCCATAGATTCTTCTGAGCTGACGGAGATGGGGTATCCATGCTCAAGAAATGGTAGAGGAATATATTTACAGACCTCTGCATCGGTGTCAGTTTCCATCATCTTGCCATGCGGCTCGTGTTCACTTAAAATTCGTTTGTTCATTGATGCCAAACAACTGACCAAACCATAGTTGTTTTTGCTGTACATTACATATGCTCTGAAAATTCATATTTATAAATTTTAGTTTCTCTTGTTAATGGAACAAGGACAAATTCTTTCTTGTGACAATTTGAAATGTAAATCTGTCTTGTATGAACTATTCACTCATTACCGGTATTCGAAAAAGTGTTGGGCAGTTCGTGAGCGGTCAAGGTCTGCCTAGGTGCTAGGCGCACGCTTAAGCACCCCTAAACGGATGCTTAGACGATATTAGGATAGGATAGAATAGAGACATCACTTAAACGACCACCTTTTAGAACAACGCTCATTACACCATAAATTTGCTTATGTACTTGCAACCTCAGCTAGATTTATTAATTGCAATGCAGTTGATTATTTGATCTGTGTTCCTATCAAATACAAATGATGAATGATGACGGTACAATACAGTAAATTATGAAAATATCAATAATCGTCATTATACTAAAGGAGGGAAATCAGCCAGAAAACATTTGTTGCTGAATACTCTGCGAAGCTTAGAGCTCTATAAACTAGAAAACAACGGTGTCCAGCATCGTCCCCAGTGTTTGAATAATATTTGAAGACATCAAGTTCGAAACATGTTCTTCGAGATGCTTCTTTGCATCTTGCTTCCCCACATTAACAATGGCTAGTTTTTCCGGCGATAGCTCATCTTCCTCCTGGACTGCTTTGTTATATTTAGTAGCTAGATTTAACATCTCCTGCGTGACATACGAAAAAAAATGAATCTCAAAATCAGAACTAGTAGATGGAAACGCTACATCATATATCAACTGCGCCACTACTATGTCAAGAGAGTACTTACACTGGGGATTATTAACAACATTGCATTTAGAACGTATTCTCTGGAAGTTATAAAGAACAATTTCACCTCAAAGCAAAGCACGAGAAGTAGCACTCAAGCCTGCCTAACATAATATTTCTGGACAGTGTAGGTTTAAACAACATATGTTCGATATTCCTAATAAACTTTATGGCATGCATTTAAAACGTAGAACTCAGGGTAATAGATCACAATTGATGCACCCAAACAAGAAAAAAACAGAGTCAAAAAAGTAAAGCATGTCATTAATAGTCTGCTCCTTAAGAAGTATCCCAGCGTACCTGTACAGTCTGCTCATTTGTCTTCGAGTGGATATCAAACAGCTGGAGGGCTAATCCATCAGTCCATTTTTTCTTGTGGAGATTTAGAAGCATCTTCTCCTCAAGTTCATTCTTTCTGTAATTTATAGCAATGGAGTAGTAATGCCTGTTCAAGCCATGAATTAAAGCCTGCAATGATGCCATATTTTCCTGATTAGAGTCAAGGTAAAAGACTCGTCACAAACTCATGGCGGTCAAATGCTCTGTATTACCTGGATGGATGGTTTATTAAGATGCCCTAGGTTGGATGTGGTCTGTCGTGGCTCTTGGCCAAGCATCATCGTTTGTGGGTTAATCAACCGGAAAGCATCAATTACAACCTTCCCCTTAACACTCTGAATAGGATCCACAACAACTGCGACAGCCCTCTGATTCAAAGCTTCAAAACTCTGTATGACATGACAACATAATCAACACACGATGCTTCAATAGAGGAGCTCAAACAGCTAACTAACTAAACCAGTCAAGGAATATAAGAAAAGTACATCAAAGGAAATTAATCGATACTATCTTTACCACAGTACAAACTACAAATACGTACTCGAAGACCAGTACCTGCTGAGTATTAATATCGACGCCAGAAAGCCAGCAACCAAAGCCTGGATGCGAGTGGTACCAGCCGACGACCATCTCAGGTCTGCAAGAGATAAAATACAAAATGTCTATGTTTTGATGACAGAAAGAACCCAAAGAAGTGAATCAAGACAACCTAGAGCTGGAAAATATGATGTCGTAGATACACAAGCAAGTATCAAAACTACAAATTATCAAGAAAGTTCATCTGATTTCAGTAGCAACACACTTGTAAACTTGAACAAATGCATTTCGGCAGTTATAATAAGAACCAAAGACGAGGTATCTTCGGAGTTAACAAATCAACATTATTGATTTCACGACCACAATAATAACTCCAACAAATCACCCCTATATCACCAATAGTACAGCACCTGCCAGTTTGTTTCAGCATATCTAGCATATTAGTCTGGAAAACGTGATCAACGGCCTCAACGCTGACGCCAGTACCACTCTGTGGCATCGCGAAGACGTCCACCACACGCACCGTGTACTCGTCCACAAACTCCCCCAGCATCAGCCCCATGACTTCCATCGGAACACCAGCCCTACCTATTTAAATTTAAACCACATACAAAGTTCCCTAATTGCATCAGTAAAACTATGCACTAATAGATCAGTGTATCCCCAATTCTGAGAGAAACCCTATATTTACCGTGTTTGAGCATCTTGAGCAGGGCGAGAGATGAGATGTAGACTTGTTCGGAGGAGTCCAATGTCGGGGAGTCTGGCGGTGGGTGTCCTAGGGCACCTCCAGCTCCGGCGAACATCCGGTTTAGTCTTTCCATGGCGGCGAAGTTTCGATTTTGTATACTTGTTTTGTCCCGCTTCCGTTGTCTTCTCCAGATATATTATCACTATCAGCTAGAAGACCGATTTCCATGCTTTGTTTTCTCCAGGAACACGACGGGTTCCCATGGTTTTGCAATTGAACCCTTATACTTTGTGTCATTCTCAAAAGTAAGAAATCTAATTTTGAAAAAAAAAAATTTTGAAAATTAAAAATTACAAAGGTACACCCACCTTTAAAAATAAATTAAAAATCGAATATATTTAAGTTTAGTATAATAAATGCTGATACTAAACGACCAATTAACATAATTATACCCATTCCCGCTAACACCAACCAACATTTCGATTTTCCAATAATCAAAAAATATAAATCAACATTTTTTTTATCTCCCCCATTATAGACTCAATTTTTTCGAAAACACATTCAAAGAGAGCGAAAAAGACAGAGCGACCGAGAGCATCAACAGGCGCAGCATGAATAGGGTGGATTTAATCTGTGTTCTATTTTTGAAGGTGCGCTTGATTATGAATTTTAGCTGATTTATGGACAGAATTATTTAGTTCTTGATATAGGCAATGCATTTTTGTGTGAGAATTTCAATTCCGTGATCCGAGCGTTCATTCTCTGGGTTAATCCAGTCGATTAGTGATCAAGAATACAGGTCGCGGCCTGCGTTCAGTCACCCAATACCTTGTAGTCGTGATTACCGTGCTTAATCGAGTAACCCGACTCCTTGATTGTACGTATTTATATTATATACGTTGCTCTTTTTTCTATTATTTGCAGATGAAGCTGACTTTATTTTATAAGATTGTAAATCTTGATGAAGTAAAGGATCTTTCGGAGCTTATAGGAACAGGCGTCGACTGTAGTTTGAGAGCTGTTCAAATCGAGGAGAACTTATCGTTCGCATCTTTATTAGATCTCATTTACACCAGATATAGTCTTAATAGAGTTTTGCAGTACAATGAAGTTCAACCATACATAGTCTATCATTTTCTTATGTGATGACGGCGATGTGAGAACGAGAATTCAATTAGACATACCTTGAAAGTTGTTTTGCGTCCTGAGGGAGTGGCTGAATGCGCGCCTGACTCCCTGAACCAAGATGGTACGCAGGCTGACTCTATGATTATGCCGACACATGAGTCCACGACATTCGATGTGTCAACACGTGAAGCCAATGCTAACAGATTGGTTATACGTAAGCTCAACGTCAACGAGACAGAAGTTGTGATGAGTATTCAGGTCAAGTCACCTTGTGTAGATGCATTTGTAGCAGCAAATGAATCTGACACGAGATCACACAGTTTAAACTCGCTGCCACCAGACTACACAAGGGTGCATGATGAGGAAGCATGTTGCGGCATATAGTCTCCATGTCATTCCCATCAATGCACTTTTCCTCCCCCAAAGTTTAATGGCAAGAAGAGAGGAAGGCCAATTTCTCCGCATTCAACATCGGAAGGCGAAGCAAGAATAAAGCGCAAGAATTGCTGCCAGAAGTGCGGTATTCTCGAACACTATGCGAAGACATGCAGTAGTAGAGGTGTTGATAAGGAAAACGAAACTACAAGTGGATAGCGGGAGTGGGGGCTGCAGCCTACAGTTCGTATCGTACCCTTTCCAACTTTTCATTTACATGCTGAACATTTAATTAAGACTTGAGAATAAGGATTCAGTTGTATTCATTTCATCCATGTAGTTGTGAATTCAGTTGTATTCATTACTTAATCATAAACTATTCATTAGCGTATTCATGTTCTATAATATAATTCAACACTTCTAATATGTCGGGTATAACATGACCTACGAGTAAAGCGGGAACCTACGTGGTAATTCCAGATACTGCTTTAGGGCCAGATTTCAGCCATTGTCCCCTTAGCGGCCCTTTAAGCTTGATAATAATTATATATTAAATTACAGCTTGACAAACACAACAATTGTCTTGACCTCGGACAATTGCGGATATCCCGGAAGAGGCATTCGTGCTCCAACTATCCTGTAATTAGCACGGCATCCGCTGTTTTTTTTGTAAGTAAGCAGCAGCATCCGCTGTTTTTTTATAAGTAAGCAGCAGCATCCGCTGTTCTAATCACGTCTGATGGTAAGATCACGATCCATCGCGGTTATCTCGAAAGCGTTACTCCAAAAACTATCTTATAATAAGCACATAATTCATTATTTTATTCACGTCGGTAATACGTGATAAACCCGGACATGCCATCGGGAAATAAACATTTAATAATAAACAACCCACCACATCATTGTTATACCATAATTAAATATCCCGTATAGCATATTCGGATCAAACACAACAATCGTCCTGATCTCGGACAATTGTGGATATCCCGGAAGAGGCATTCATGCTCCAACTATCCTATAATTAGCACAGCATCCGCTGTTCTAATCATGTCTGACGGTAAGATCGCGACAATGCATGGTACGTCCGAATAATTGATGTCAGTCCATTAACTATTAAACAAACACACCTATCGATAAGATCGCAGACCCCTCGTGGTTATCTCAGAAGCATTATTCCGAAAACTATCCTGTAATAAGCACATAATCCGTTGTTCTATTCACGTCGGTAATACGTGGTAAACCCGGACACACTGTTGGGCAATAAATATTTAATAATAAATAACCCACTAGAGTTTTGTTATATCATAATTAAATATTCCGTATAGCATGTTCGGAACAAATACAGCAATCGTCCTGCCCTCAGACAATCGTGCACATCCCGAAAGAGACATTCGTGCTCCAACTATCCTATAATTAGCACAACATCCGTTGTTATAATCACGTCTGATGGTAAGATCGCGACAATGCGTGGTACGCCCGGATAATTGAAGTCGGTACATTAACTATTAAACAAACACACCTATCGATAAGACCGTGACCCATCGTGGTTATTCCGAAAGCATTATTACGAAAATTATCCTGCAACAAGCACATAATCCGTTGTTCTATTCACGTCGGTAGTACGTGGTAAACCCGAATACACCATCGGGCAATAAACATTTAACAATAAACAACCCATCAGAACGTTGTTATACCATAATTAAATATCCCATATAGCATATTCAGAACAAACACAGCAATCATCCTGACCTCGGACAATCATGAATATCCCGGAAGAGGCATTCGTGCTCCAACTATCTTGTAATTAGCACAATATCCGCTGTTCTAATCACGTCTGATGGTAAGATCGCGACAATGCGTGGTATGCCCGGATATTTGAAGTCGGTCCATCAACTATTAAACAAACACACCTATCGATAAGACAACGACCGATTATCCCGAAAGTATTATTTCGAAAACTATCCTGTAATAAGCACATAATCCGTTGTTCTATTCACGTCGGTAATACGTGATAAACCCAGACACGCCGTTAGGCAATAAACATTTAACAATAAATAACCCACCAGAGCTTTGTTATACCATAATTAAATATTCCGTATAGCATATTCGGAACAAATACAGCAATCGTCCTGGCTTCGGACCATCGTGGATATCCTTGAAGAGGCATTAGTGCTCTAACTATCCTGTAATTAGCACAACATCCACTGTCATAGAGGAAAGCAGTTTACCCAATGCAGATCATCACACTTAATGCCAGAGGACTCGGGTGTAGAAAAAGAAGGAGACAAATAAGAGAATTGTTGCACCAAAACAAAATGGATTTTGTAAGTTTGCAAGAAACAAAGCGAGAAAGCATTCAAAGGCAGTTTTTGCAGAGTATATGGTACAATGATCAGATGGATTGGGCTTATACAGGCTCTGAGGGACAATCTGAGGGCTAGCTATGCATAAGGGACAACACAAACTTCAAAAAACTGATATATGGAGCGAAAGGGAATTTTTGGAGTAACAGGTACCTCAGAAACACATGAGATTCCAAGTTACATGATTAATTTCTATGTTTGTGCAGATATTAGGGAAAAATCAGAACAATGGGATAGCATCAAACAACGATATTCTGGAAAAGAGTTGGATAAATGGTGCATTATGCGAGATTTCAACGTTATTTTGCACCACACAGAGAGGAGAGGAACTGGATCCGTAAGACACAACAGAGAGATCCATCAGTTTCAAAAATTTCTGGACGACCTAAATCTCATTGACTTACCGATGACCAGAAGGAGATACACACGGTATCTAATCTCCCTCAAATCAATGAGCAGACTCGACAGATTTCTTATTAATGAAGTATGGAGAGGCCACACAGCAGATTGGACACAAACAGGTCTTGACAAGGAGGAATCTAACCACTGTCTGGTCAAGTTATCAAGACAACTGACAGATTGGGATCCTAAACCCATGCAGGTACTGGATGTTTGGCTGAAGGAGGCTGATTACAACGAGATAGCCAAAACAGTACGGACAACAAGTTCAATTGAGGGATACAGCAGCTACATCATAAAGGAAAAATTAAATCTCATGAGAGAGGCTATAAAAAACTGGTATGAAGAAAGAGGAGGAAGTCAGAGAACAAAACTGAGTGATATGAGACAAGTCCATAATGAGATACTCCTAAAAGTAGAAAATGAACTTGACTGGACTCCATCTACACAATTTCTGATGGAGTTGAATGAGTAGATACAGACACTATCAATACAAGAAGAATGCACTTGGAGACAAAAGTCTATTCCAGACATTTAATTGCTTATACAGCCTCACTTATTACATCAATGTCCGAGCCAAATCTACTGGAGGGGTTGAGGCAGTAGCTGCTTGTGCTGATGGAGTAGTCTCGCAGAGGGTGAATATATATGTTCTTATCTCTGTATAGCAATTTAACTTATCATCTTGCACGTACTGTGACAGCATCGACCTTTTCCCTTTCTTCCCACGTGACCTTGCAACCACTTCACTGACTCCATGACCATCTTCATTCCTACCAAGGCCATCTTCATTATCAACTATCTTTGAACCCTCAGTTTCTCCTATATCCTCACGTCTTGTGCAAGTGCTCCAGTGGCCATATTCCCGAAAATCTCAAACCAAGATTCATAATAGGAGAAGGCTTTACCACGCAGCAGCTTGTAGTCTGCATTAGTCTACAGAAGGGGCCAAATACTGCATGTTCAAGAACTATGCTTGTATACAAAAATAACCGAATACAATATTTAGCAAGTATGGTGAACATAGCTGAACAATGCTTTCCCAGCTATATTCGTCTTCCACAATAACCTGATGCGTTGTTGGGTCAACAGATACACCGATCATGCTCATGAAGTCAGAGATAAGAGCATACATTTTCTTCCACACGTGCAATTTGGACTTCACGTGTGGTACAACTCGAATGGTAATGCCTGAGACCTTCAAGGCTATACTCTCAGCACAAACGATCAAAAAACCTCGTTTGAAACCACATTGGCTGTGCATCCCCTCCTGCACCAGTTCCTTTGCAACCTCGATCATGGCTCGCTCTTCAGAATTCGACCATACTCATTTCATTTTTGTATGCTTCCCACAACTGCCGCCTTCTTTGCTGGTACTATCATTTTTCCATTTGGTGGTTTCGTATGAATTTCATCTTACTGTTCCTTATCTGATTCCTCCTCATTTGCTGCCGCATACTTAGCCTGAATATCCATCGGGTCTGCCTGACCTCCATTGTCTGTCTTCGAGCGTCTTTCCAACACAAATGGGTACTCAACCCCAATATCTGACGGGGAATCCTATAAACCTGTTTCTGGAAAATAGAATAATCCCCTCAAACTCAGCAACCAAATATGCATAATCATGTTCAAATATTAATATGCATAAATATGTTTACC
This sequence comes from Pinguicula primuliflora, assembly GCA_025802335.1. Taxonomy (NCBI): domain Eukaryota; kingdom Viridiplantae; phylum Streptophyta; class Magnoliopsida; order Lamiales; family Lentibulariaceae; genus Pinguicula; species Pinguicula primuliflora. The sequence goes on along the minus strand of JAOYMZ010000019.1, from coordinate 884,412 downwards.
ATTAGAAAGTGAGAGATGTCCATAGGACTAGTCTCACCGACAAGATCATTTTGTACGTTTATTACCTTCGATCTCCTAGTGTTAACCCTCGGTGTCTTATACCCCCCCACCCGCACCCCCACACGCTTCATCTGCAACATAAGGAAAACAAGAAATCCAAGACAAATCCTAGATCATACACCCATAAACCCACAATTCACAATCTCGTAAACCCATAATTCACAATCTCATAAATGCATAAACACGAACGAATTATGAACATAAGCACATATGGGTAAACCCATAAATCCAAACAAGTCATCACATTAGCACATGAACCCATAAACACATAAGCGACTAAACAAAGAACGAATTATACTGAGCATACCTTGTAATCGATCGAAAACGGTGGATGTGCAAAGTCACAAAATCTAAGATTCGTAAGGAGGAAAAATTGGAAACAAGGTGTTGTGACGATTTGGGATTTTCGACATCGATTTTATATATATATATATATATATATTCAGGCAAGATGTAATTTAGTTGAAGTCCAGGGTTATTTTCATCTTTTAGCAGTTGAGTTAAATTTTAAAGTTAGTCAATCATATGAAATAGAGTAGATTGAGATAGCACCCCCAATCCAAATTCTGCCGAAAACTACGTGATTATGAAAGTTTGACCGGCATTAACTACCATAATCAAATTGGTAGTAAATAAGACACAGTGTTTGGTTATGGTCGTTAAAACAGTCGAAATCAAATGCGATCTAATATAGTAAACAAGGTCTTAAGGTTAGATATGTGTTTGAGAACCTTAATGAACGAATACAAACATGTTATGACTGTTCGCGAATATTTAATTAACGTTCGCAAGCATTAAAAATAATATTTTTATAATTCTATAACAATATTAAAATATTAAATATAATATAAAATTACATTCTGCATTTCAAATTTTAATTTATTTACTTTCATTATTCATTAACATAAACAAGTTGAACAAACGAGCTTAAACAAATAAATAAATAGATTAACGAGTCGAACACGAGCGAGCGTGTTCGTGAATCGGAGTAAACAAATTAGTACCAAAATGGACAAAGATCTAACACAAACATGTGTTAGTTTAGCATAAAGCATATGCTCAACTCATTCCTTAAGTTTAACAAACAGAATTCAAATATACATTATTTGTTCAAGCTGAGTTCGTTAAATGATAATTGTCGTACATTTTGTTTTTGGTAGAAAAAGATATTCTCTATTAAAAAAACAACCATTTTACAATCCGAATCATACATATGTACAGTCTCCTACTATTATGATATTAGCTAAGCAGTATGTAATGTGATATTAAGATAGCTACATGGATATATTCATAGTCGCTCAGGATTTTCTAAGCCAGTCGGCTAGTGTTGTGGATGCTTATGTTAGAAAATAGATCCACTTCTCTGTCGACTCGAATCTTATGTGTGCGTGTGTGGGCCAACTTAAATTGAAAGATGTGTGTTACTCTCATTAAAATCTTGAGCCAAGACCTTAGATTGTAGCGTCATATACCTATGTAAGTTGGTTGATATTTATTTGTCAAATTCGTGTGGGATATTTCAGCAGTCTCCCTTAAGTCCAACTCGGTAAACCTCGTTGAGACGTGAACTACCAAATGGATAATGCTTAATTGGGCCAATTCTCGTTATGGGATCAATACTCGAGACTTTTCCGGAAACAATTACGAGGACCTCGGAAACAATCATCGAACCCTCCTGAAACAATATTCAAATTGGGCCAAACCCCCCTCATGGACCCAAAAGGGTCTTCACTCTGGACTTCCCCAAAAATAATATCGGGCCTCGACAGCCCACTCCGGTACCATGTTAGAAAATAAATTCGCCTATGTGTGGGTTCGGATCTTGTGTGCGCTGGTGCGTGTGTATGAGTCAACTTAAATAGAAAGTTTTGAGCTACTCTCATTAAAATCTTGAGCATAAATTATAGCACCACATTCATATTTAAGTTGATTGATATTTTTTTGGATAAACAAAATTTTGTATATATGTGTAAAAATATATACAATATTTTCCCTTCCTTCACCAACTCAACATGATACTGGAGATTTTCATGTTTGGGAAATAGTATCGGTAGCACCGATTGTTTCTAGAGAATGTGATTTTTCTTTGCAAAAGTTCGGAAGGTGCTTAGACCAAAAAAAAGTATATATGTGTAAAAATTAAAGTTTATGTACAGATTGGGCTTTTTCATTCTGCCTTGCCCAACCAATGTAGCAACCAGACCCAAAAAAACAAAAGTATAGCTGCTTCAAGGCGGAGATTCCGATAACCATCGTCGATCGCGTTCATATGCAACATCATTTTTCTCCTGATGAGAGAATAGCCAATGTTGGTTTGTGTCTTTGATTTTCTAGATCATATCTTCAATTCTTGATTCTTTTCCTTCGAAGACTTTCGATTCCGCGCTCCCCATATGTGATAAGTGAGCCACCCAGATTGTCAGCCATGTTTTGTCGCTGAGGGGAGGAGGCTGAAGAAAATAAAGAACACGAATTTACGTGGTTCGGCAAAGCCTACGTCCACGGGAGAAAGCACTTCTTCCTTCTTATTTTTTCACACTTTTTCAATGTACAGAGCCTCTCCTTTATATAGAGGTTATAAGGAATAATCAAATATATGATAACTCCCGAGATTATGGGAAATCCAATCTCGGGAGATAATGGGGAGATTTGGTCAATCTTTCCCTAATAATCCTCTAACTAACACTCCCCCTCAAGTTGAGTAGTGGGATGTCCAATACCCAACTTGTTAATAGCATCATGAAAGGCTCTTCCAGTAACTGCCTTAGTGAGGATGTCAGCAAGTTGATCTTCAGACCTCACGAATGGGAGAGAAATGACACCAGCCTCCAGCTTCTCTTTTATAAAGTGTCGGTCCACCTCTACATGCTTGGTTCTATTATGTTGCACGGGATTCTCTGCAATGTGTATCGCAGCTTTGTTATCACACCTCAAGGGACAAGGTTGGTCTGGTGGAAATCCAAGCTCACTCATCAACTTCTGTAGCCACAAGACCTCAGCCACGCCCCTAGCAATTCTCCTGAATTACGCCTCTGCACTAGATAGGGCTACCACCTTTTACTTCTTGCTCCTCCACGTCACAAAATTGCCTCCTACAAATGTAAAGTAGCCCGCCGTAGATTTGCAATCCACCGGATTACCGGCCCAGTATGCATCAGTATACGCCTCCAACCTCAAATGACCATTATTGCGGAAGAGTACCCCAGTGTCAGGGGTACCCTTCAGATACCTCACAATTCTCAGTGTTGCATCCATGTGATCCTTCTGCGGTGAGTGCATAAACTGACTCAACACACTCACTGCATAGGCAATATCTGGCCGTGTATGGGACAAGTAAATCAACTTCCTCACAAGGTGCTGGTATCTCTCTCTGTCAATGCTTTCTCCATTTTCCAGAACGCGATGACCATGGTTAGAAGCCATGGGAGTGTCAGCCGGCTTACATTCCAGTAGTCCAGTCTCTGCCAATAAGTCCAAAACATACTTCCTCTTGGAGATATGTATTCCCACCTTAGATCTCATCACCTCTATGCCGAGAAAGTACTTCAAGTTTCCTAAGTAATTCATCTCAAATTCACTGAACAAACTCGTCCTCAACTCCTCCATCTCAACCTCATCATCTTCTGCGATCACTATGCCATCAACATATATAATCGGACAGGTAATCTTCTCACTCCTCTTCTTAATGAACAAGGTGTGATCCGAATTGTTCTGTACATAACCATATTTCCTCATAGCAAGAGTAAATCTTCCAAACCATGCTCTGGGAGACTGTTTCAGTCCATATAATGTTTTCCTTAGTCTACACACCTCATTTGGACGAAAGGTGTGAGAGAACCCTGGTGGACCTTCCATATAAACTTCCTCTACTAGATCCCTATGCAGGAATGCATTCTTCACATCGAACTGAAATAAGGGTCACCCTCTATTTGCTGCAACAAAGAATAGTACACGAATAGTATCAATTTTTGCAACAGGTGAGTAAGTCTCACAGTAATCCACTCCATAGGTCTGAGTGTAGCCCTTAGCCACCAGTCTCACCTTATACCGCTCTACTAAACCATCAGCTCTCCTCTTGATCGTATATATCCACTTACATCCAATAGTGTGCTTTCCTGCAGGCAGTGGACAGATCTCCCAAGTATGATTCTGTTCCAGAACACTCATCTCATCCTCCATAGCCTGTTTCCATTCAGGGATCACCCATGCCTCTTTCAAATTCTTTGGGACCTCCTCCTGATACATAGCCATCGTAAAAGCTCTCGCCCCTTCGGACTCTCTCCCCCCGAACAGGTTTGCCATAGGATATCTCTTCTCTCCTGGAATGTGGTCTTGAGAAAAACGACAAGCTGGGACCCTCGTATACTTCTGGCAGGTAGAACTCGAGTAGGTAGCGTGGGAGGACTGTCCAAAGGAGTACCCTGCACATCATCAACAGGCGAGATAGGTATAATAGAGATATCAGTGGACTCAGTTGGGCTTACCTCGATATTCGGCGAAGGAGGATCGACTGG
>JAOYMZ010000019.1:853849-877442 GCA_025802335.1 Pinguicula primuliflora | reverse complement strand
TGGCCCGTTTTCTAAACAGGCCGGGCTGGCCTGGCACGTTTTTTAAACAGGGCGGGTCGACCCATATCTGCGTTTTTCGCGGGCAGGCTGGGTCGGACCTGTTTGACCCGCCCTGTTTGGTGATCTCTGCCTATAGTTCTCATCAATGAAATACTTGATTGGGGACCTAAGACATTCAAATCTCTAGACTCCTAGTTTGAACACCCTCTATTTGAAAACTTCGTCGCAAATACATGGAAGGAACTGACTGCAGTTAGAAGCCCAGGTTTTATCTTAACAGACAAGCTAAAGCAACTGAAATATAAGCTGAAAGAGTGGAACAAATTTACCTTTGGTGACTTCAATGAAAAGATGAAGGAGGCTGAGGAGAAAATGCAATTGTTGGATCTTAAAATGGAAAGCAACATATTTACAGAAGCTGAAAAGGTGGAGAGGAAGGAGGCAATATTTGATCTACTAAGACTTTCACTAATGAGAGGCCCTTTAATACACCAGATATCAAGACATAGGTGGCTGCGGTTTGGGGATGCCACCACAAAATTCTTTTACAGTACTCTAAGACAACACAGAGCAAAAAATACAGTGAAGGGGCTGCTAGTGGATGGTCAATGGAGATCTGAGGTGCCAGTGGTTAAACAGGCTATACATGAGGCTTTTAAACTACACTATACCGAATCTATGACTCACAGACCTCTAATCTCTTGGTCTGTAAACAAAACTATAACAATGGAGGAAAATGCATTTCTGGTGGGAGAATTTACTGAGGAGGAAGTGTGGAGTGTGATCAGTATGCAGGAGTGGGAAGAGCTCAGGTTCGAATGGTTTCAACTTCAAGTTCATCAAGAAGTTTTGGCAGGTCATGAAAGATGATTTTATGAGCTTCCTATTGGATTTCTGGAGGGAAAGAAGATTGGTTATAGGATTAAATGATGCGCTGATATCATTTGCACCAAAGAAAGACAACCCACAGGGCATCAATGATTTTCGTCCTATATCAATGGTGGGTTGTGCTTACAAGATACTCTCTGAGCTTCTAGCACAAAGGCTTGCTAACATCTTACCTAAACTAATCTCCAAAAATCAGACTGGCTTCATATCTGGAAGATCAATTCTATATAGTGTGGTTGTAGCAAATGAGGTGATTCATGAGTCAAAGACAAAGAAGAAGCCATGTGCTTTACTAAAAGTGGACTTTCAAAAAGCCTTTGGCAGTATTAATTGGGGATTTCTCTGGCATCTAATGGAGTCTATGGGATTTTCTTCTAAATGGATTAAGGAGTGCGTAATGACAGCTTACATGTCTGTCACAATTAATGGTAGTTGCTGTGGTGAATTTCATATGGAAAAGGAGCTGCGTCAGGGGGATTCTCTATCCCTCCTATTATTTGTTATAGTGGTAGAGGGCCCAAATCTGTTTATTGAGTAAGCAGTGGATAAAAGAAGACTAAAGGGCTACAGATTTGATGTAAATGGGTTGTCTGTAACTCATCAACAAGTTGCTGATGATACTCTGCTATTCACTAATGGATCTATGGAGGATTTCATACCTACAAGCGAATTCTAAGATTATTTGAGGTCACAGCAGGACTGAAAGTTAATTTTAGAAAGAGCAGACAGTTTACACTCAACTTGGAGCATAATATGGAAGCACAGCAAGCAACTACTCTACATTGCCAACTAGACACCATACCTTTGATCTATCTTGGTATAAATGTAGGCATGAACCCAAGGCACATCAAATCTTGGAAACTAGTAACTGATGCAATCCAGAACAGGCTAGCTAGATGGAGAAAGAAACATATTACACTGGCTGGCCGCATTACCCTGATTAAGGTTGTCCTATCTAGCATCCCAACCTATTATTTTTCCCTCTTTAAGGCTCCTAAAGTAGTGATTCAAAAGATTACACAACTACAAAGGCAGTTCTTATGGGAAGATAAGGGAGATGGAAAGAAAGGATAGGTTGGATCAAATGGAGATTGGTTTGCTACCAAAGAGAGAAAGGTGGATTGGGGGTGAAAGATCTAGAGAAGTTTAACCTTGCTTTATTGGGCAAATGGCCTAGTAAGCTACTATTAAAAGGAGGTGGATTGTGGAAAGAGATTATTGAGAACAGATATGGCAGTATTAAACTGAGGAGAGCTCCAAATATTCTGCATCAAGGCTTTATATGGTGGCAGGATATCCAGAAGGAAGTAATTCCTAAAGAATGGTTCTATGAGGCTTACATGCAGAATAGGAGATGGTGCAAGGATTGAGTTTTGGACAGATCCATGGTTGAACAATGAGCCTCTATCACAGTACATTAACATATATTACTATGCAGGATATAACAATGTGAAGATATCTGAAAAGGGTTACTTTAACTGGCATACCTGGATATGGATGTCGATTTGGATGCAACCTTGCTCAAATGTGGCAATTGTTGAATTTCTGGAATTGTTAGAGAGACTAAAGCAGGCGCCAAGCCAAACAACATCCCTTGATTGTTGGACTTGGACAGACTCTGCCAGAGAAAGATACATCACTCGAGAATTCTATTGCAAGCAAATGCAGAATATTTGGAGAAATGAGGAAGCAAGCCTAGGTGCAACACTTTCTTGGAACAAAATCCTGCCTTTGAAAATTGCCAGCTAAACTGGAAACTGCTGCAATGTCGTCTCCCTACCCTTGATAATCTTCAAAGATGCGGGGTGCAAGTTGTGTATGTTTTGTGCCCATTATGTGGCCAGTTACCAGAAACAGTTAGCCACCTATTTCTATTCTGCTCTTACACTGACAAAATATGGAGCAAAATTCATACCTGGTTGCGAATTTACAGTGCTTGGCCAAATGAACCAATCCAACATCAGCGGCAGTTCATGGCCATCCCGACCCCTCCATGAAAAAAACAGATATGGAATGTTTTGTGGCAGCAAATCACATGGGGAATCTGGAAATTGCGAAATGGGAAGCTATTTGAGAATAAGGAAAAAACAATTGATGTAACTGTCGACGAAATTCGTCTACAAGTATAGTGGTGCCTCAAAGTTCACCAAAAACTATTACCTGGAATCGCCTTTGAGGACTGGTGTCGAGCCTCAGAGTTCAGCGTCGCATGAGGAGGAATTGAGCTGGGCGTCAATGGATTGACAATTCCGAAGAAGGAGATGAACAGAAAGAAGAGGTGGAAAATGAGATGAAAGTGTTGTACGATGTAATCTATTTTTCTTGACCCAATTTTGCCAAAATTGAACAAACGGGCCTTGCGCAATAAAAAGCCCAACCCCCAAAAAAGTAGATGGGTACCAGGTTTTCCTTATATTCAACACATTAAAATGTCATTTTTTGAGAATTGGCATTGTCCAAATAAAAATTTGCATAAATGATATAGTCTACGAATTTCTGTCATGCATGGAACACGATTGCTTACCTGGCACGACACCATTGGCTGGTCCAAAAAAGTTGGTCATCCAATGGCCCTCTTAAATCAGGTCACATAGGATTTGTGAGGGACTCATGAGGTATTCTTCGTGAGCTAAATACGCCTTCAAGAATTTGTATGGTTTTCGGAATTCATTAATTGATTATTAATTTTAATTTTGCCGATAAAAGTGATCTTACGTTTTGAGTACACCATTCTGCACTTAAAAATTATATTTATACATTTCTTTGGAGAAAGATGAATCCAATGAAATTAAAAGAATGCAATATTTTTTGGGTGGATAAATATAACTTTGTCCAACAGATGTCGGGAATCAAGGGTTGTGGGAGTTCGGGCATGATTTGACTAATCGGATTGAGTTCATTGGCCACTCATAATAAAAATTAGTAGGTGGTTTAATATATTTATAATTCCGATGAAATACAAATAATTGGAAATGGAATCAAGTTCAAAATATTTATAATTTAGTCAATGTGATTTAAAAATTATTATAACTTCCTCCTTACAAGTTCATTTTATTTGACATTTTTTTAAATAAAATCTACATTTATAAAATTTTAAATTTTTACGATGATAAAGTCGTCAAAATAAAAATTTGTTAATAATTTTAATACACACTAAGCAAAAACTCTAACTGGCTGGACACATGGGGTGTATAATTGAGTTTCAAGTTCGGGTATTACCAAACTGGACGAGAGAGGTTGCTGAAGATGTTGACATAGCTGATTAACTGGAAATGCAATCTCTGGACGAGTGAATGTGCAGTATACGATATAAAGTAATTTCTGCGGGAGAGAGTGGATCTCCGTGATAATCAATAGCCCGTGAGTCGGTGGAGGAGGGAGATCTATATGGCTTCGCACCGATCATCCGTGTCTTTTCCAATAGGTCGAGAATGTACTTGCTCTGCCGAATATGTAAACATTTCTCATCTCGAGTAACTTGCATGCTGAGAAAATAACTTAGCTCACCCATGTCACGAAGTTTGAATTTGGACCCAAGATATTGAACCAGAGCATCAATCAAATCCTAATGCGTACCAGCCAGCAGAATATCGTCAACATACACAAGGACATAGATATGTGACTGGCCAAGTGAACTGCACTGACAGACATAAGAGTAACCAAATAGTGGATGGTTTAATCACAGGACTGAAGGTTTCTTCATAATTAAGATCATAGGTTTGTTCAAACCCTCGTGCCACTAGCCGAGCCTTATACCGATCAATAGAGCCATCAGGCTTGGTTTTGATTTTATACATCCAATTATCGCAAATAATGTTGTGATTTGCCAGTCGAGGACAGAGAGACCATGTGGAATTCCCGATTAATGCATCATACTCATCTTTCATAGCAGCACGTCATTCAGGAGAAGCCTGGGCCTGTAGGTAGGTGGTTGGTTCTCTAGGAATATGCACACTAGTTAGAGCACATATAGGATACTTTGATGCAAAGTACAAATGATAATCAGAGAAGGACTTGGGCATAAGAGAGCCTGTCTGAGTACGAGTGACGGGACGAGATGAGTTATGAGGGATAGTAGTAGAAGAAAGTGAAGGAATTCCTTGTTGTTGTTGGGATTTGGGCAGTGCTGTTTGATGGACTGAATTTGGTTTTAATGTCTGCTGGTCATGTGGGAAGATGGAAACTTTAGCCAAATATATCAAACTAGTTCACGAATTCTGCCAACAACGTTAATTTATGTTTTTATTCTTAAAACTGCAGTCAGTTCATGGAGAGACTAGTATAGTTCATGTTTGACTAACCAAGTGACATATCTTTTTGTGTTTTTCAGTTCTTACGACAGGTATGAATTCTATTGAGAACACATATAATCCACAAGTTCAAGATGAACTGGTACCATTTGTGAAACAGGTGTTTGACACTTGTGATGACACACTAATTTTCTATAATAATTACGCGAGGGAAGCCGAATTTAATACAAGAATTAATGACACGAAGAGGAGTCTTGGGGTCATAAGCTGGAGAGAGTTTATGCGCAACAAATAAGGAGTGAGTAGACCAAAGCACCAACTTCAACCTACTGAACTTCAACGTCGTCGTGGGATAACAAGGGAGAGTTATGGTGCTAGATTGATAGTTCTTCTTGATCGAGCAGCTGATAAATATGTTGTTACCATATTCAATGCTGCCCATAGTCACCCACTTACGACACCGAGAAAGATCCATTTGTTGCGGTCTCATCGTAAGGTAACAAAGGTTAAAAAGAGCTTAGCTGACCAACTGCACCTTGCAAACATACCAACTTGCCAACAAATGTCTGTTTTGGAGTTAGAAGCTGGTGGATTGAAAAAAATTGGATTTTTGCCGCGAGATCTATATAATGCTAGAAGAGATGATAGAAATATGTGTGATGGACAAGATGTCGAGATGTTGTTAGAGTATTTTCACGATGAGGTAGAAAAAAATCCATAATTCCGCTTTGCCGTAAAGGAAGATGATGATGGTGGGTTGGTTCATTATTTTTGGACGACTGCATCTTGGAGGCAATCATATAAGTATTTTGGTGATGTGGTTGTGTTTGACACAACATTCAACATGAATAAATACTCTATGATCTTTGATCCAATATTAGGGGTTAACCAACACCGACATACCACCTTATTTGCTTGTGCAATCCTTAGTGATGAGAAGTGCGAATCGTTCGAGTGGCTTTTTAGGGAATGGCTGTCCGCGATGTCAGCCGATCCACCGAAGTTGATAATTACTGACCAGAATGCAGCTATGACGAAGGCTATTGCTATTGTGCTACCGACTACACGCCACAGATATATCCAAATTCAAATGGAAAGCAAATATTTATCATTGTAGCTAACAGTATAATATACTTGCAGATATTGCATTTGGCACATTATAAAGAAGCTGTCTGAAAAACTGGGCCTAGTTACATTCAAAGAATCAGGATACATGTTAAAGAACTGCATATGGAACTTTGAGAGCCCTGAAGAATTTGAAGAGAGGTGGATGGATGTTGTAGAAAACAATAATATGTCAAACAACGAATGGTTGAATGGGATGTACAAGATTCGTGATAGATGGGTCGCAGCGTACTGGAGAAATATTTTCTCTGCCAACATGACCAGTAACCAAAGGTCAGAAAGTGAAAATACTTTCTTCAAGAGGTATGTATCTCTCAAAAATTCTCTTTGGGATTTTATGACAAGGTTGAATCGGGCATGTGCACGCCAGAAAGAGAGTGAAACACAGTTAGATCATATTGATTTGGAGGAGAAGCCAAAGTTAAAGACACCATATCACATTGAGAAGTTTATGAGGGACTTGTACACACGAACGACTGGCCTTTGCCATAGCATTAGTTTCAAAGTTCCCACTCCACTGAAGAAACTATAAATCTAATGTAGCACTTGATATAGTCAGGACTTTGAATGTTTATCACGGATCACACCACCATATGCTGCATCAGAAGTGTCCCGGCATACAACACCATCACCGAGATGAAGAAATCAGGATACCCTTGAGTGCAAAGGTTGGTCAGTTGATCTCCTAGAGGAGAAGCTCTGACCACCAAACATGAAGCCACTGGATGAGCATAAGCTAAACAAAGAAGGTGCTAAGATTCCAAAAAGTGAGATTGAATAGCTATATCTAGACCATCTCCTCTGATTGGTTTTTGTTGGAAGATTTCCTCGTTCTTAGTACTCCAGATTAGCCAGCAAGTAGTTGCAAACAAGGCCTCCCATGAAGATGAGGTGTTAGAAGGTAAAATTCTAGAAAATATCCAATCTAATTGGCAGAGAAAATAAAAAAATATCATCTAATTGCATATTGTTGTTCTCGAAGCTATTTATTTCGATTGCGCCTTCATATGGTATTACCCCTAGGTGTATAGGGCCCTTTTGTGTCGGGCCCTGTACACCTAATAGAACCGCGCCGCATGGTTCTATCATACAAAAATTTTGAATTCGGAGACTTGGGCGAGGTTCGAACTATACTCTCTCTTCCGGCCCTCTTCCCTATGCATGCGATAACCCTCTACCACCCCATCCGCATGAGTTTGATCAAATATTTATTATATACCCTTAACCATATAAAAATATAGAAAAAAAACTCGCGACGTAAAATTTAAAATTCTATCTTATAAATCTTAAAGGCTAAATGCAATTAATTTTCAATCCTATAAACAGTAAAATCTATAAAATCTTATTATTTTTGCTTTTTAATTAATAGAAAAACCTAAAACCATATCTTATAAACCTAGAAGTTAAATGGTATAAACCCTATAAATCATATAAAATGTAGAACCTGTGTATTTTACTATAGTTTATTTTTCAAAATTAATATTACGGCGGCAAAAGCCGTCGAAAAAATCTTAAACCCTATCCTATAAACCCAATGACTAAATATTATAAACCAATGGCGGACCTAGGAAATTGATCCATCCCGGGCTGGGCTTAAGATATATATGTTTTCTCCCTGGGCGGGCCTAGGAGATTCATTGGGCTTGCCAAAATTGGCCCCGGGCTGAAGTCCGGGGCCGCCGGTACATAGGTCCGTCAGTATTATAAACCCTATACTATATATTTTAATTTTGTTGAACTGTATAACTTAAATTAATTATATTTTAATTATTTTATATTTATTAGGAATTAATTTATTTTTATTCTTAATTAATAAGAAATAAAAAGTTCAATTATGCCATTATATCCGGCCAGGTAAAAACTAGCCCACAAAAAGCATTTTTCATTACCAATTCCAACATACTGATTGTAACACCTATCTATTATGAATACAAGATTTTTTTAAAAGATGGATACTAGAATTTTTGTCGAATTAAAATTCAATGAAATGACCTAATCTGGACCGAATTCTAATTTGGATCTCGAAGGTCGGTGTTAGAATCATGGATGTTCCGAATAATAGGGTGTGAGGCTTGATCCACACTTCATATATTTATATTTGCATTTATTTGTAACTTATAAGTGGGCTATTGATACAAGGATTCATTTCAATGGTAGTAACACGGTAATTGGACTTATGATATTAGTGGGCTATTGAAGCACGAGCCCAAAAGAGAGATTTTTTCTTAAGAAGGGTTCGCTATTGCTTGGCGCCGCCTTGCGTTAGACATCTAGCGGCAGGTCACCGAGAGGTTGTTCGCCGTCCACAATTTTTACGTTGAATCAAGGCGAAACGCCTGCGTATAGGTTGGTTCAGTTCTTTGTTTGGTAGATTGCGGGTTATGATGGTTGTGGGTACTTGTATTTGCTTTCAGTCCAGGTTGTCTGTTTGTTTGCTTGCTTGTGGTTTGAGTTCGTCGTCAAAAGTATGTTTAAATTTATAAAAATTGAAATTGGGATGATCGATCTAGTTCTCTACAAATGAGCAAAAGGTTTTACTCGTTGTAGTGTTTTCTGTTATCTCGTTGGTCTTTCAGTTCTGTAAGCAAGAGCTTCGTGCAATTTGCTCGTCCCTAGCAATATGACTTTCAATCTGGTGTCCTTTTTAGTTGGTCGTTTTAATAACTCGATTATAATTCGAGTTCTTGTTATGCATTTACTTTGAAGGTTAAAGATTTTTTTTTGATTAAGTCTTTGAAGGTTAAAGATGGTGCAGTACAACTTCAAGAAGATTACTATTGTACCGACAGGGAAAGACTTAGGCAGTTTCACGCCTTAGGCAGTTTTACATGCGCAAGGTGAAGTTGACGCAGCAAAATTTTCATGAAAAGCTTTCTACAATAATTGATGACTTCCCCAGGATTGAGGATATCCATCCTTTCTATGGTGACTTGCTGCATTTTTTGTATAATAAAGACCATTACAAACTTGCCCTAGGCCAGGTTAACCAGGCTAGAAGTCTGATTGGAAAGATTTGCAAGGACTATGTTAAGTTATTGAAGTATGGAGACTCTCTTTATCGCTGCAAGTCGCTGAAAGTTGCTGCTCTTGGTCGTATGTGTACTCTAATTAAAAGACTCGGTCCTAGTTTGGCATATCTTGAGCAAATAAGGTAGCACATGGCTAGGCTACCTTCAATAGATCCAAACACACGAACCATCCTGATCTGTGGGTATCCTAATGTGGGAAAGAGCTCATTTATAGCTCATTTATCAATAAAATTACTAGGGCCGATGTTGAGGTTCAACCTTATGCTTTCACGACGAAGTCGTCGTTTGTTGGTCATACGGACTATAAGTATTTGAGATACCAAGTGATTGATACTCCCGGGATTCTGGATAGGCCATTCGAGGATCGAAATATCATAGAGATGTGCAGCCACTGATGTTGAAGGTGGTGAAGCCACTGATGTTGAAGGTGTGCTCTTGAAAATGAGTGCTTTGACGGAGGATGGTGTCATTGCTGTGAAAAATGCAGCCTGCGAGAGACTATTGAATCAGAGGGTTGAAATGAAAATGAAGTCAAAAAAGCTGAATGAGTGCCTCAATCGTTTCCATGTCCAAGCCCCGCAACCACATTGAAAGGCCAGTTTGTATTCCTCAGGCCATTGTCGAAGCCAAGGCTAAAGAAGTTGAGGAGAAGAGGAAACTTGAGAGGGATCTTGAAAATGAAAATGGAGGTGCTGGTGTTTACTCTGCTAGCTTGAAGAAGCACTATATTTTAGCAAATGATGAATGGAAAGAACTAGTGGCGGATCCTGGGCTCTAACCATGGTGGGGGTGCGTTTTACATAGCGCGCGTATCCTGAGGATGTTCTGGGGTCTAATTAGGGGGTGCGACGGGGTGCAAGTCCAAGTATAAAACATTTTTAGGGGTGCGCCTGCACCCTCCAGGCCCTATATGGGTCCGCCAGTGAAAGAAGATGTGATGCCTGAAATTCTTGATGGCCACAACGTATACAACTTCATTGACCCTGATATACTTTTGAGACTTGAGGAGTTGGAGCGAGAAGAAGGTGCTATGCAGGGTCTTGAGGCTGATAATGATTTTGAAATGGATGGAGCTGAGCTCACGACTGAACGAAAATCCATACTTGCAGAAATCAGAAAGAAGAAGAGTTCGCTTATTCAACAACACAGAATCAAGAAGAGTACAGCTGAGAGCAGGCCAACAGTACCTAGAAAATTCGACAAGGACAGAAACACTTATTCTCTGGCAAGCGCTCAATTGGAAAAACACAAAGGCGTTAGGGAAACTCACGCAGGTATTATCAGACCCCCAAACTTACCCTTTTTTTTTCAAATCACAATCTTCTCGACTGGAATCAATTTCCACCTTTTTGTTTTTGCAGAGAAATCCACCTCGGGTGATTCATACACAAAATCAAAAGTGTTATCCATGTAATTTTTGATAATATTTGTTGTTTAGATCTATCATCGTGTATGTCAAAACAACTGATTTTGTATGACTTTTAAAGACTTTTTCCAATAAGAGAACCGTGTTGCTTGTGTTATGACAAACTGAATCCCTACAGTTGTTCTTGTGATGGACCTGCTTACTGCAGCTGGCCGAGCTGATTGGCTCAAGTGTAGCCTCTCAGTAAGTTTACTCAGCTGCAAAATGAAACTTCATGGCTCAACAACCAGCTCTTACCCGCTTGAGATTGAAGGGCAAGATAGATCATGCCATCCATTACAGTTGCTGATAAATTTTTCTTGTTTTTTTAATGTTGTGGCGAGCAAGAGATAACCCCCCTTATGGGAGGGGAAAACGAATTTGGGGAGCAAGAACACGACATGAACATCCAATCACGTTCTATCAACTCGAATTCTTGTGTTTCTGGTGGTGGTTTTTTCTCGCAAGATAGTTTGTTTTCATCATTTACATAGTTGAGATTCAATTTGTTCTGTTATTTACTAAATTAGAAAATTTCGTCAAGAGTCATATCTACTAAGCGACATTATCTATAAAAAAAATTAAATTAGAAAATTTCAGATAACGAATATTACTTGTTGCCGAATTCTAATCATCATCATATTTAAGTGTTGCTATAATTAGAATTTGTCTGGCACATGATTAAAATTCAATGCTATAGATCAAAAGTTCCAATACAGTTCTCAGTTGCTGAAAATTTATATAATCTTAATAAAAGTATTTCTTATTTATAATGAAAAAGGTGTAATAAAATAATTGTTTATCACAATTTTTTATTTAATAAAAAAAATTAGCGTACTTAATTTACTTGACCTAAATTCGGCCCTTTCCTCGCCGATCGGTCGTCGATTTTTGAGATATCAATACAAAATGTTGCGAAGACGAGTGGAGTTTCTTCATTTACCGCACTAGTGGACCTGGGAGAGAAAATGACGGCGGTGAGGCGGCTGACTGCGACGGCGTTGGCGGCCTTGAAGGGGAAAGAAATGCGTCCGCATGTGTCGCATCCCCTGCGTTTTATATCCCATAGCTACGTTCGTTCAGGTTCTTCGCCGTCGCCGAATAAATATGCGGTCGCTGATCCGGTGCTGTTTGATGATCCAGCTTTATTGGAAGCGCCGGAGGTCGAAACGGTTCATAATCTGCTGCGTCCACGCGTAGTGGTGTACGACGGCGTCTGCCACCTCTGTCACTCTGGTAATTCCGCGAGTTTTTCTTTCTGTGTGTTTATGTTGTTGTTTGTTGTGTTGTGAAGGTGGATTGTTTGAGCTGTAGTACGGAAAATGCTTGGAATATATGATGAAATATGCTGCTGTATTTGCGTGATTGAATACATTATTGAGTTGAGTTTAGAGCACTACTGATTTTGGAGGAAATGTTACAGTGAACAGAGCATCATCTTGATGAATGGTGAACAATTTCATTTTGATATATTGGTGTGATAAAAAAAAATGGAGTTCCAGGTGTTGGAGAAAATGTTGCTATGAACAGAGCAGCATCCTAATAATCTAATTTATTTCCGTATATGCTGAATTAATGGAGTTAGGTTATTCATCCGGTTTATGTCTAGTGGATTGTTTTCAATCTGCAGGAGTGAAGTGGGTAATCCGGGCAGATAAAGATAAGAAAATCAAGTTTTGTTGTGTTCAATCCAAAGCTGCTGATCCCTACATTGATGCTAGTGGACTGGAGCGTGATGATGTTCTCCGTCGCTTCCTGTTTGTTGAGGGGCCTGGTTTATACCATCAAGGCGCTGCTGGTAACTTCGTGTATCTTATTTCTGCACTTCCTTTTGTATATCATGGTTCTGAATCCCTAACTTCCTTTCAGCTGGTTTGAAGGTCTTATCATACTTGCCACCTCCATATTCTGCATTGAGTGCTCTAACGATCGTTCCATCCCCTCTGAGTGATGCTGTTTATGATACCATCGCAAAACAACGGTATAACTGGTTCGGGAAGGATGATGATTGCTTGGTGCTGAAGGAACCAGAGTTGCTGGAGCGATTTGTCGATTGGGAAGAACTGCTGGAACGGATCCGCGCTAGACAAGTTTGAGAACAGCATAACCGTTTTTGTCCCACACTATCTGCTCATGGATCATCAGTATTAGTAGCTTGTCTAGGAAGCTGAAGCCTTATGCATTAACCATTCCTTAAAGTCTAGTCTATTGAACTTCTTCATTGTAAAGTTCTGCAAGCTGATTGGCTTAGTGCTATGTCTCTGTATAAGTTTTTGATCAGCTGTAAAACATTGGTTTTGTTTTCTGTTTCAAAAATGAATGATCTGTTTGAACCTCAAAAAAATCTTCCAGTATCGAATGCTATTAATAAGATACGTTATCAAATTATAATCTTAGTTGTTGGTATAGTAACCCTCATATGCTGCAGAATCTATCTATCTAGAGAGAGTTTGACAAAGCTGCCCAGGAAGAAGAGTCTTTGTTCTATGCATAATATCTCAACTCAAGCTTTGCCAATTACAAACGAGATTCTTGTATGGTTAAAGTCAATAATTTCCAAATCTTCTTGACCATAGGGTTTAACAGGCAAACAAGCACTTCTAATTGAATAAACAATATAAACTGTTACCAGGTAAACATAAGGCTAATTCAACAAAGAATCAGATTCCCCCTTCTCTTACATAACAAGAAATCGCGCCTATAAATTCCCTGCCGAGATCAAACCATTTATGCACGACATACCTGCACATAAAATGGATAAGAAGAGAAGCAATAAGAATAGTACGGGCAAAGCACGCGACCCTTACGTGCTTTATGAGATGGAGCACAAGCTGCATAGGCTCCAGAAGCTCCAAAGTGATGCTGCTGATTCTCAGGATCACGTGCTTAAGTGCGAGGATGCGGGAACTGGACGAGAAGATAACAAGGAGAACATAGATTGCATGGCTGAGAAATTCATCAAGATGGAGCATCAGAAGTTCAAACCTTAAGAGTTGATGGATGCCGATGCATTTTGGCAGACATGACTGAATCTATCCAACACCTCTGGAATGTAAATTAGGCTATTCACTACGTTCTTTTGCTTAATTCTTTTGGTTGGTTCGAATAATGTTGTGATTACATGTATATTTTTCAGGCAATGAAATAAAAATCCTTCAAAGTAGATTTTTTGGGTGTCATTGGTACACAATTTTAAGGATGTATTAAAGGGTTCAACCTCATGCAGGCGACCCTTTACAATCTAACCTGCTGAAATCAAGAACTTGTTACCGTTTCTGGGCTAAAGCAAGTAGTTCATCGAAACTAAACAACCAAGATTCAAGAACTTATACAAAAGAAACAGAGTTGGACAATCATATGAGAATCACAACAATTAACACAAGCAGAAATCTATAAGATCAGCATGTTCATAAACATACCCTTATAATCTAACCAGCGAAATCAAGAAATTGTTCCGTTTCTGTGCAGAAGCACGTAGTTCATGGAAAACCAAACAACCGAGAACATATACAAAAGAATCATAGTTGGACTATCATAAGAGCATCACAACAATCTCGGTATCAACATAAGCAGAAATCTAGAGCCTTGCTACTCATACTACAAGGTTAGACCGAAAATTAAACCGACAGACACACACTTAGCACAGATACACACTTGTGTGTGTGTGTTAGCTAGGGCCCACCACCATCCTTCACACAATTCGGTTTCCGTTCGGTTCCTATGTAGTACAATCGGTTTCCGTTCGGTTCCTATGTAGTACAAGAAGTGTTTCTCAGAAATCTATAGCGTCAGCATGTTTTTTAACATACCCTTATAATCTAACCAGCGAAATAAATAAATTGTTGGGTAGAACACCGCTTATTGAATATGGATGCATTTGAAGCAGAAACACGTATTTCATGGAAAGTCAAACAATCAAGAATCTATAAAAGAGAAACGGATTTTTTTTGTAAGCAAAGAGAAACAGAGTTGGGCGATTATATTAACGTAAAAAACACCTTTATATCAACAAAGAACATATCTACAGCATGCAACACATGATAGCCCTTCATCGCCGCACGAATCAAATAATGTTAAAAAGAATGGAGAAAGGTAACAAGTACAATAAAATCCAACAAGAAAACTTATAATTCAAGAATCAACTTTCCGGTCACAGGTCACCGGCCACGGATGTCTCCGTTATGCGACGCAACGGCAGAACGCCTGCCCTGATTCACAGAAAAGACGCCGGTGTTCGTCTCCACATCCCCTCTACTCTCGAACAGTGAAGCTTCGTAAATACGAGGCCACCGTAATGATCAAAGAAGAGAGAATGGGGAAAAGAACATGGACGTCTTCTCCATTCTTCATGAAGAACCTGCCCGGCGTAGATGCGCCGGTGAACACCCGGTTTTAGGGACTCCGCCATTGCGGCGGAGCTCTGAAGACCTAAAGTTTATAGATCTGCGAAGGGAAAGTTTGGTTTATAAAGGTTTCTGTCATGATGAGTAATGTTTGAAAAAAAATGAGGTATGTGAAATTTAAATTAATTAATTAGTAGAAAATGAAATAATATAGATATTAGTAGAAAATGGAATAATATGTGAAGAGCAGCATACCTTCTGCTACTATAGATATCAGTGTTTTAGAAAGTATTCGGCGGTCCTAGACTGTTTTCGAGCCGCCCAGCATTCAGGCTGTCTTGGCAAAATTGCATTTTTAGCTTTTAATTTTTGAAAAAATACGGCCGCTTAGGACGCCTTGAGCGGCCGCTCAGCCGGCTCGTCCGTCCAGCATGGGCATCTTGGCCCAAAGCGGCTCGCTTTCGAGTTTGTGGCCGTCGAGGCGCCGTCGAGACGACCTAGGTGGTCGCACTCTTGAACACTAATAAACACAGACTACACTTCTGTTTGTTTGCCTCATTCTACTGCAATAACCTTCAAAACGAGGGTTGTTATTTCCCACGTCTATTTTCCACTCCTTGTTCGCGTCTTCTTCATAATAAGTGGGTCTCGCAAAACACAGCAACACTTTGTAAGGAGGGGGTGAACTATTCGTGGGAAAAAAGAGTGGGAAAAATCATTTTGGTTCAAAACACCTTAATGAGGTAAGTCACATTTAACAAACTATATATGACAGACTCATGACGCTGCCATATGTGACATGCAGTGGATTTGAAACCATAATATTTGAGTGCAATTGCTACTTCAAACTACTAAATCAACCCATCTTTAACCTCTAATCTCAACTTGTAGTTCATCTGGTGAGCTGATGATAGAGTTCGATACTTACCATTTAAAAAAACGATGCAACATAAATCTAATGCTGTAAGGTAAATCCAAGGTGCAAGGCAATAGGCTGCAAACCATCTCATACTTCTGTCACAGTGATTACTGTGATGACTGATGATGCTGTGGTCGAAATCTTTTTCACCGTTAATGCTCCAATGCCCATGGTTAATGCTCTATACCACTACTTACATCCCTGGATATGTATCAAAATACCAGCACTATGAGACCAAAAGTCTGATACATATTTTACAAGTTTCATTGCAGTCTCTCTATCTACATTATCCAAAAGAAAATCAATTAAACTGCAATTCATCTCCTTCAGGCTTCTACTGTACAAAAGGCAACTGTTGTCAGCATAGTATTGAAGATTGCCAGAATGATATATTCACTTGCAGTTGCAGCTCATAAGTTTCTCTCATTGGGTTCGAGCCACGGGAAACCAAGGAAATCAAAGACTTCCTTCTCCGTTCCGAATTTCAAACTCGCACTGCCTTTACTTCCTCCCTGCAAGTCATCAGCAGAATGAGGAGGAGGACGATAACAAACGACGATTCCGGTAATGAAGCAAAAAGTCATACCCGTTTGTGACTTGAGCTTTGAATGGCTGGAAAGAGTCCTGTATCATCAAGTTTCAATCCCTTTGATTCTGCCAATAATCGTAGCCTGCAGGTGAAACATTTATGTATTAATGAACTGATTCAGTAAAAGTTGAAAAGCAGCTCTGTAGAATGGCATACCTTCTGTTCAGGACATCATTTCCTGTCCATGCTATTAATCCAAATGCATAAATATCCCGTGGATATACCTATGAAGAATACAACTGCAATTACTTTCTTGATGGTTGCTAATGGTTCGAGTCTAGAGGTTCTAAGACTAGCCATACCTTGAAATCTATGCGATGGCGTAGCTCTCGACCGGGATAGGTGCAAAGGCCAAAGTATGTATCGACTCCACTGTCAGTACCCTGAGCATAACAAAAGAAGCCAATCAAAGAACGGGTATCAAACCGCTGCACCTCTGGGACTGTTGCTCATTTCTTGGCTAAAAAATGAAATCTTACCTTGCCAAAGAACATGCCTTCAGGGTGAAATAGTTGGAAATACATGCTACTGGGAAAAAAAATCTTACCTCCAAACTGTGGATGCTGAAGACTAGATCTTCTCTTAAGAAGTCTATATCCTTGAGATGCTTCACAAACTGAGGAAGCAAGCCAGCATGACTAGAAAGTGGAAAATTATTAGCAGTCCGAAATCTCGAACCAAAGTGCACAACAGAAAATGAGTCACAGCTTGAGATCAAACCTTTTGCCATCAGGATGAGTGATCACGATGTCCATATCCCCACAAGATGCTTTTCCGCGCCTGTATGATCCTCCACAGACAATTAGAACCTGCAGCATTTTATTGTTAAAAAGAGTGAAAAATAAGTATGTTCTTACAATATAACAGAGTGGACAATGAACAAGAATGATCCTACAAACAACAGAGTGAATGAATCAGCTTGATACCGCTTTCCGGTATGGAGGAAATTAAAAGACATCTCACTTTGATATAATATCATAAACTAGTAATATTGTTCCTTGAATTATATAGGACAATATTCAAATTTGTAAGATCGATATCAAAGTTGACATTCTCACCCCAGGTAAAATCTCTTCACCAACTTTCTTTAGAAGACTCTCCATCTCTTGAACCTATATCCTTGAACTGTCTTGTGATTAAAACAAAAAAGAAAAGTACAAAGGAATCTTTGTGTATAAAGACCATAAGGCTTACCTCATGGCGCTGAATCCTGGTCTTAATGTCATCAAAATATTTCAAGCCTAACCTCTGTGCATTTGTTAATGATTCCTCACTTTTTAAGTCATCCAAGGACCTATGTCCTTTCTCATAGAGTTTCAGGGCGGTTGCCGGACCAATGCCCCACACTTCTCCAAATAAGCTGATCGTCCGCACCTGAAGCATTTTAGAAATGTAACAGGTAACTTCTTCTTTTCAGCATTAAGCACAACCCTCTGTGCAACAAGGGCACGATTCATTTTCTGTGGCTCCATTCTGCATAAACAAGATCCCACAGCTGACTTCTTTTCACCATCTCCCACAGTCACTAGTGTACCAATTAAATTTAATGGACAAATTTGTACCGTAATGATTGGTTGTCTTGAGGAATCATTGAATAGTCAATAGTGAAAGAAGTGTCTATAGAATTTGGTTATGCAAGACAAACGATGACCATGTGTCTGGTGAGGAAATCACAGTTTCAACATGGCAGGGAAATGGACTCGAGTATCAAGAGTGGCATAATTACTATACCATCCGACACGATAAAACAGTTCCACTGATGAGTTTTAATTAATTTACCACATAAATATGAGAGTAAACCCTTGCTTTTTGGAACAGAAATATCACCTTTTCATCCTTCTTAAAATGCTCCAATTTGGAGAGCCTTCCCGTGCTCACAATTTCCTGAATCTGCAATACACCTTCAAGAATCAACATAACACATGTACGCTAGTTACTAGAAGTATACCAATAATTTTGTCTTCTGTCAAATAACCATCAACCATCGGGGTAAGTGGGGAGTCAACTTTAAAATATGAAAAAAAAAAAAGATGTATAAAAAAGAAAAAAATTATGCTCCAATGAATGGAGAAAGGTAATAAGTACCTGAGGCATGACTACTTACATGATCTTGCATTGATTTTCCAATACCGGGTAAATTCTTGACCTGGTCCGCGCTTTCAATTTTGAAGGGCAATTTTTCAATAACTGGGATAGCCTTATAATAGCTAAAAGACCTACGATCATCACCCAGTGCTATCACATAATGACATGATAATATCAGAAAATAAAATCAGCTGCTATATCAAAATCCAGCAGGAGTCAAACAAGGACGGTATTTGGAATAACTTACCTCTATAAATGGCGATAAGCTCTCCAAATATTTCAGTTATATTCCTATTTAGATCAGGAGGACTATATAAAACTGATGTATCAGATGCCGCATCCTGTTTAAAAAAAGACCGAATGTTAACTAAAGGAAGAATCATAAGAAAATATGTGCATTAAAACAAAATAGAGATATGAATTATGTCTCCTCGTACAAATTACACACCAACCCAAGGATCAACTTACAGGTCTATGTCGACTATCCCCACTTGAACTCGTGGCTTCGGGGCTTAAATATCCTAACGAGCAAGATGAGCCACTGGCAGTATCATGTGCTGATTGATGGTCAGAAGCATTGACTGAAATGTTATCCCGGTATACTAATCCAACATTTCTAGCTTCTGCAGGACACGTTTTAATATTTTTCACAGGGGATGTGTCATCAGCGATCCTGCGATTTCCATCCCCATGTTCCGAAATGTTTTGTCGCATATCTTCATTTCCATAATTTCCCAAAGTGTCAGCCAAGAGAATGTATGAGTCCTCAGGGACCCTTTCCCCCATCTTCAAGCTGTCCTCTAGCCACTGATAGCTGAGAACTTTCTGCAACCAGTTTGCACCAAAATATTGGTACCGTTAAACCTCAAAACTCCAGAATAATATATAATCATTTAATTGATGATATTGTAGTAATTAATTTAGCAAATTCTTTATCAGCATCAACCAAATCATTCGATTAGAAGTAGTCAACCAACAAGATGTGGCATCAAGACAGCAACCTCCACAGAAAACGGACTTAACAAAAATTATGTAAAGGCCCATCATTAAGTTCACAGGCATAAAGATACAATAGACAAGTGTATTCTGTTAAACTTGCTTCCTCATAACTCAGGGGTACAAATTTTTTTTCTTTTCAGGGGTACAATACAAACTTCAGCAACTATGCAATATCAAAGAGACTCTCACATAGCAGAAATACGAAACAGAAATCCAAATATGAAAACCACTTTCAGAGAACACCCTTATCAAATTACAACAAGTTAAGCAAGCAAAATACCTAATCAATTTCAAGATAAACTCCAATATCCAAAATTTGGAGGATTCAACAACCATAACTCACCCCTTTGAATCGCCTCAAGCTTTCAGTGTCCACCTTTTGCAGAAACGAATTCCAATTCGTGGCAAAAACGTGAGTAGTCCTTTTAGAAAAATTATCCTCAACTCTAGCTCCCAGTTGCACCAATTTTTGCTCCCAAATCTTATAAAAAATAAAAATAAAAATAAAAATAAAAATAAAAAACAGCTGCGATAATTTATATTAATGTTTTGGAGTATATGACTGTATGTTGGCAAGTAGGAATCAAAACCACAAACCTGAAGCCGACGAGTTTTAACTGCCGTTTCCACTAAGAAGACGATCATCCCAGAGAACATTCCATTAGTATCAGATGTTAGAGATTTCTTCTTACCTTTTGGCGGCATTTTGACCCCGTTTATGCAGTCGAGAACTAGCCTAAGCGTCGCGTAGCCGTCGGGTCAGGGTCCGCCGCTTTCTCCAACACCCATATATATATACACACACGATATTTAAATTTAAATTAAGGAAAATGATAAAGTTAAAATCTTGAAGAACCCCCGGAAAACCCCATTCCAGCAAAAAAAAAAAAATGCTACGTTCAATTTCGGTGCTCAATACTTGCAGAATTCCATTATGCCCTCATAGGATTTTCTCACTTTTTCCGGTGCACCCAATCTCGTGTTTCCCCACCTCCGCCGTTATCTGCATTTCTGGCGGAATTAAGAGTGGCAAAGTCCGAGCTTTTTGTTCAACCGCCGCTGCCGCCGCCGTAGTTGGAAGCTATGCGGACACGTTCTTAGCGGAAGAAAGCGTGACGTGGCCTTCTCTTGGAATTTCGGATCACGTGTCGAAGGGCCTCGCTAATGTTGGGTTGCATAGGCCGTCCTTAATCCAGGTTCACATTTTATTTTGCCTTTTTTCCCTCTGGAACTTCTGTTATTGGATGTTCGCTTATATGTTGTTTGAGGGGGTAAGTTAATGGCTTTCTGTGTACGAAGATTGGAACTTCAGTTGGAACTTACTGCCTTTCTTAAATTGACTGATGCTTATAACACGAGCTTAGATATAAAGTAAGAGTGAAACCTTGTGTTGTTGTACATGGTTCAGTCTGGAGCTGATATTTGTAATCTTTTGCATCATTTTATCGCTTAAATTGAGCAATTGAGACTAGAATAGTGGTGAAATTTAGATTTGGGTTTTCATTTAGCTAGATACTATAGATCCTATTTCTATACCTACAGTTCATAGTAAGTGGAGAAAGTTCTTGATGTTAGGAACTTACATATATATTACAATCAGGCAGCTTGCGTACCTGCTATTCTCGCCGGAGGTGATACGGTGGTTGCAGCTGAGACAGGAAGTGGTAAAACCCATGGATACTTGGTCCCCCTCATTCATCGATTATGCAGCACAGCAGATGTTTCAGAAAGTAATTTGGCTGATCAAAAAATGAAGAGACATCATAATGTTTCTCTAGTTCTCTGTCCCAATGTCATGCTGTGTGAGCAAGTGGTTCGAATGGCTAACTCACTCTCTGATGGTTCTGGTGATCCATTTCTGAAAGCTACTGCCATCTGCGGCAATCAGGTAGGAACTGGGATTACTCTTATCCTAGGAGCCGGTGTATAGTTCTTCGCATATATGCCTCTTCAAGATTGTGTATCATAACTTACAAAAGATCAACATGTTTGCTGCAGGGTTTTTCAGTTAAAGATCCCGATATAATAGTATCGACGCCAGTTGCACTTCTAAACTACCTTTATGCTATCGACCCTGAAAGACATAAACGTGCTGAATTTGTACGTGGCATCAAATATGTGGTAATGTTTGGGTCAAGTGACTATGTGGTACAATTAACTTCTTTTTTTTGGATGTATACTGACCCCATTTTGAACTTTGATACATACTAAGGTTTTTGATGAAGCAGACTTGCTTCTCTGTGGAAGTTTCCAAAACCAAGTGATCCGCCTCATAAACATGCTTCGTTTTGATGAGAAGCAGCTGTCTCGATTGCAAACGGCAGATTCTGTGCATCAGGATGGTGATTCTCTTGCCTTAGAAGCTTCTGATACAGCAGATGTGGAAGCTGATACCTATTTAGATCAGGAGGAAGGCGAAGAGGCCGATGAGGGATCTCGTCCGGAGCAATCTGATATAGATTCTGAAGCTGAGATTGGAAACCAAAGGGACTGGAGGAGGGTGAGAAAAACATATAACCGTAGTAAGCAGTACATCTTTGTTGCAGCCACCCTTCCATTGAATGGAAAGAGAACTGCAGGAGGAACTCTAAAACGGATGTTTCCAGATGCAAATTGGATCAGTGGGAATTATCTCCATTGCCATAACCCAAGGTTTTGCCCTCATTTAACACCCCCAGCTCTAGTATCTTAGATTACAATAATGAAGCTCCTGAGATGGTGTTTGACCTAAGAAGTTTCCATGTTTTAGGCTGCAGCAGAAATGGATCGAAGTAACAACGGATACGCAGGTGGCTGCATTAATAGGTGCCGTAAATAGTGGGATTAAAACTGATGCAGCATCTCCTTCAGGAGTATCCCGGACCATGGTTTTTGCAAACACGGTCGAAGCTGCAGAAGCCATCGCCAAGATTCTGACTGGAGCTTATATCAAATGCGTGCGTTACCACAGCGACATCGCTCTGGATGAGAGGACAGAGAATCTGATTGATTTCAGACAGAAAGGTGGCGTGTTTGTTTGTACGGATGCTGCTGCTCGGGGCCTGGACATACCAAATGTTTCACATGTGATTCAGGTACAGACTCAACTGCGGTTTCTTGATTACTTTTCTTGTGCCGCTAGAGAAATGCAACCATTTTCTTTCCCTGCCAGGCCGAATTTGCTGCTTCAGCTGTGGACTTCCTTCACCGTGTCGGCCGGACAGCTAGAGCAGGCCAACAAGGCCTCGTCACAAGCCTCTTTACGGTATCCAACAGAGATCTCGTTGCTGCAGTTCGCAGGGCTGAGGAGCAGGGTGTGCCTGTGGTAATAAGCTAATGTTTTTAGCTCTAGTAATTTGTGTTGAACTATATAATTCACTCATTGTAAACTATTACAGGAGAACGCATTTAGTAGGAAGAGAAGTTTCAGGAACAAGATCAAGAAGAGGGGTAAAAGTAAAACTTGTTCCTCCTTAAATCAATAACTTTCTTCTTGCGATGCATCAGGTTTTGTTCAAAGGGATGGTGAAACGAAAGTTCAACTTCCAATCCCAGCATAACATCATTGGTGTACTTGAGTCTGTTTGAACTTCAAAACTGTAATGCTTCACAATATTATTATATAATGCCTGTATTTTGAATTCATATCTATTGAAAACATTTCATCAATCTTATAGAATCATGTTATTACAAGGAATGGTACTGAAGAGGAACTGGTCCATGATTTAGTAAGGAGACTATCCAATAATAGATTTCGACAAATTCGGCACCATAGATTCGGCACCGGAAAAAAATTCGATTCAAGAATTGTACAAGAATTCCATTGACATACAAGATTAAAGCTTAGACAAAATTTTCATTTTATATAGTGGGAAACTCAAAACTGGTAACTGAGGTCTAAGGACTTAGTTTAGAGAAAAACACAAGAAAGGAAAGAGATTTAGTATAGATATCAACGAAATCTTCAAATTGTATGAACAGA
>JAOYMZ010000019.1:821094-849575 GCA_025802335.1 Pinguicula primuliflora | reverse complement strand
ATATGGTTCTAGGGTGAACAAAAATGTAAATTTTTTTATTTATTATTTTTTGAATTTTTTAACTTCATAATGCACATTTTTTACATAATGCACATAGTGCACAATGTAATTGTTTGAATAAGCCAATATATTTAACATGATTGCAGGCTGATTATGTTATAGTTTTGATTTATCATGCGGGTGGTGTCCTTTCTTTCATATGGGTATGAGTATGAACTTTGATATTGTTGTACGTGTATATTTTTTGTATATATGAATATTTTTTCGTATATATGAATATTGTACATATATTAAATTTAATAGATTAATTTTTTCAATTGACAGTATTAAAATTTAAATACACATTTAAGATTTTGTATCCTTTCTAAATGAAAAATTATATATTATAATTAACCTGTTGTTCTTAAAAATATTAATATTTTTTTAAAGAAGTTCTTCTGTATGCTTGAATGCTTGTAGTGTTTCATTTATTTCATATTTCGTACTATAATAAAAACTTAACATATGGTTTCATTATTTTGATTTAAAAAAAGGACTAAATAAACACAATTCATTTAACAGATGGTTTCATTATTTCGATAATGAGGAAAATAAATAAGAAATGATAAATTGTTGATTGCCTAAATACTATTACTTGATTGCGTGGATAAAATGTCCTCAAGGCTTATATGCATCTTTCTTTTGGAAATCAACCATTAATCCTACTCTACTCGTGTATGACAAAAGCTTAGAGTATAGTTGACGGATCCACCGAGTATTTGTAGCAGGGGTTTTCAATTCGGACCGAGATCGGTGCTAGTGAGTAATTATTTAAAAAAAATAAAACAAATTTGATTAAAAATTCATAATGTTTGTTTTGGAATTGATAGGTACTGTGTCAAAGAGCTGAGGTATTTGCCAAACTTCCAAATTGTTGATCATTATCATCCAAAGCGCGAAGGGGGCCCTTGGGAGTGGGAAAATTGAGTAAGTTATTTATGGTTTGAAAAAAGTTGTACAAATATATATAATAAAAAAACGTTTATTTTATATGTAAATGAATATTAAATTAAGTGAATATGCTTTGCTAAAAAAATATTAAATTAAGTGATTTTTGTTTTTTCAATCCCACGAATTGGAAAACGAAAAAAATTGTTCGGTCAACCAACTACCAATATTCAATTCCTATTCCATTGTCATTTTTGTATAATCCCCCGAATTTCAGAGTTTATTCATGATGCCATGTTTTAATATTTAATAAACTTAAAGTTAAGTTGTAGACACTCTTACCTAAGAGGAAAAGACATGCTCATGGCTTTTAATCACATTCAACAACATCATATTTTCCTCTGTAAAAGTTGTTTCACCAGTTAATGTTGAGCGTTGGCCACAATAATAAACTCTGCCGCGACCTCTTTTCTTTTTTTCGAAGATAAAACTTCTTGTACTGGCATGAAGGGTAGATGGCTATATATAGCTTACATTCAGTCATTAACATTCAATCATGCAATACACACAATAGAGCGGAAAAACAGCAAAAGTGGGAAGATCATTCCTTTCTTAAAAGTAGCAATAGCAAAACAGAATAACTAACAAACTAGGTGACTGTAATCTGACAAGGTCTCATGTGCTGACAGGTTCTTCCAAAAGACTAGCAGATGCTCAGACGAGAATCTGGAAATCTTACGTTGGTCTGGCTCTGACGCCTTGGGACACCTATCTCGCAAGCATTAACCCGAGCAACAAACCGGAGTGAGTACAGAGATTCACTCACAGATGAAGCATCAGGAGAAACGTTGACAAACATCAATGTCTTGGAATCTCCACCTATGCAAGGCTGGAGAATATAGGTTAGCTTGGAATTTCGATAAGGCATGTGGTCTTCCTTCTTGGCCAAGGCAAATATGACATCACTCAGAGATGATAAACTCTTATTGATTGCCTGAGTTTCTTTCAAACGATCCCCTGTGGAGCCACTCTTAGATAAACGCTCGCTACCAGCAAGGTCTATTAGATTTAGAACACCTTGTACTTGTTGACCAGTGCTCTCATGGAAACTAACGATTCTCAGTGTGAATACAAAATGGCTCCTTGATGATTGCTCAT
This sequence comes from Pinguicula primuliflora, assembly GCA_025802335.1. NCBI lineage: Eukaryota > Viridiplantae > Streptophyta > Magnoliopsida > Lamiales > Lentibulariaceae > Pinguicula > Pinguicula primuliflora. Next base: position 847,490 of record JAOYMZ010000019.1, on the reverse strand, counting down.
TCATTAGAGTTTTCCCTATGGATCTGCTCTGTGCTGCTCGGTCTAAAAGATAAGAAACCTCATTGCTGCTGCGAACAACCAAAATTGTAAGATCAGAAACGTGTGTGTTCCCATTCGCATCATGTTTAATTGCACATTGCTTTCCAACATTCTCAACTCGCAAAGTTTCGGAGCCAGACTTGTTTGATACTAACAGGTCACTGATTGTTTCATTATATATTTCAAGCATTGAAACCTGCATTTCATATTTCCAGCCCTGTGACTGAAGGAGTTGCCTGGTCTCAAACACTTGTTCTAGTGAACGAGGATTGAAGTCTCTGGCAAGCATTTTTTTTCTGGCTTTTGTTCTCATTGTCTGAGCCCAGTTTTTTCCTTATCGAATGTGGGATTCTCTAAATATATTTTTACTGACTTTGCTCTGGGTGATCCAAAGGGTTGTTATATACACGGTTCCGATTCTTAAATTATTTGCACACATATTTTGTTCTCATCTTATTTGCATTTCTCCTGCATCCATTGCATCCACATTCAAGCTGTCCTTAATGGAACACAGTATCGAAAAATGTTCTCTCCAAATTGTGGAATGGATAAGGTCCCTCCACTCTCCTCCTTGTGGAGTTGTTGAGGTAACTTCCCCTTCTAACCAAGTGAGCTATCCCATTCCCAATGGAATCAAACCCAAACCACATAAGTTTGTGGTGGTATATCATGCACCACGAGAATTATTTTTGGTGAAATTTAGCGAGAGTGAACACCATATGATTCAAAGACTCCTCAAAGCATTAGTTCTCGACAAAGATCAAATAGCGAGTAATGTTATCAAACCATATAGAATCATGTCATATGGTTCTAGGGTGAACAAAAATGTAAATTCTTTTCTTTATTATTTTTTGAATTTTTTTAACTTCATAATGCACATAGTGCACGAGGTAATTGTTTCTATAAGCCAATATATTTGACTTGATTGCAGGCTGATGATATTATAGTTCTTATCGTGCGGGTGGTGTCCTTTCTATCATATGAGTATGAGTATGAACTTTGATATTATTGTATATGTATATTTTTTCGTATATAAGTATATTTTTACGTATGTATGCATATTGTACACATTAAATTTAATAGATTAATTTTTTCAATTGACAGTTTTACAATTTAAATACACATTTAAGATTTGGTACCCTTTCTAAATGAAAATTCATATATTATAATTAACCTATTGTTCTTAAAAATATTAATATTTTTTTAAATAAGATCTTCCGTGTGCTTGAACGCTTGTAGTGTTTCATTTATTTCATATTTTGTACTATAATAAAAACTTAACATATGGTTTAATTATTTTGATTTAAAATGAATAGCAAAATGAAGTAAACAGACACTATTCATTTAAAATATGGTTTCATGATTTGGATCATGAGAAAAAGAAATAAGAAATGATAAATTGCTGATTGCCTAAATACTATTACTTGATTGCGTGGATAAAAATGTCCTCAAGGCTTATATAAATCTTTCTTTTGGAAATCAACCATTAATCCTACTCTACTCGCGTAAGACAAAAGCTTAGAGTATAGCGGATGGATCCATGCAGTATTTGAAGCTGAGGTTTTCAATCGGGACCGAGATCAGTGCTAGTGAGTATTTATTTAAAAAAATGAACAAATTTGATTTAAAATTCATAATGTTTGTTTTGGAATTGATAAGCATTGTGTCAATAACCTGAGGTATTTGCCCAACTTCAAAACTATTGATCATTATCATCCAAAGTGCGAAGGGGGCCCTTGGGAGTGAGAGAATTTTGTAAGTTATTTATGGTTTGAACTTAAAAAGGTTGTACATATATAAAATAAAAAAGTTTATTATATATATAAATGAATATTAAATTAAGTGAATATTCTTTGCTAAAAAAATATTAAATTGAGTGATTTTTGTTTTTTCAATCTCACAAATTGGGGAAAAAATTGTCCCCTCAGCCAACTACCAATATTCAATTCCTATTCCATGATGTCACTTTTGTAATCTCCCCAATTTCAAAGTTTATGCATGATGTCAAATTTCAAAATTTAATAAACTTAAAGTTAAGTTGTAAAAAAAAATTTAAGTTGTAGACACTACTTACCTAAGAGCAAAAAGACATGTGCATGGCTTTTAATCACATTCAACCACACCATATTTTCCTTTGTAAAAGTTGTTTCACCAGTTAATGTTGAAGGTTGGTAACAATAATAAATTTTGCAGCAACCTTGTTGCTTTTATTGAAGTCTCTGGTATCTTTTTTCTGACTTTTGTTCTCATTGTCTGAGCCCTAGTTTTTTCCTTATCGAGTGTGGGATTCCCTGGGTGATCCCAAGGGTTGTTATATAAACAGTTCCAATTCTGGAATACACATATTTTGCTCTCATCTTGTTTGCATTTCTCCCGCATCCATTGCATCTACATTCAAGTTGTTCTAAATGAAACACAGTATCAAAAATGTTCTCTCCAAATTGTGGAATGGGCTAAGGTTCCTCCACTCTCCTCCCTGTGGAGTTGTTGAGGTAATTTTCCCTTCAAATGGAGTGAGCTATCCCATTCCCGATGGAATCAAACCCAAACCACGTAAGTTTGTGGTGGCATCTCATGCACCAAGAGAATTATTTTTGGTGAAATTTAGTGAGAGTGAACACCATATGATTCAAAGACCCTTCAAAGCATTGGTTCTCGACTAAGATCAAATAGCGAGTAATGTTATCAAACCATATAGAATCATGTTGTACGGTTCTAGGGTGAACAAAAAGTTAAATTTTTTTCTATATTATTTTTTGAATTTTTTAACTTCATAATGCATATGGTGCACAGGGTAATTATTTGAATAAGCCAATATATTTAACATGATTGCAGGTTTATGATGTTATAGTTCTGATTTATTATGTGGGTGGTGCACTTGCTGTCATATGAGTATGAGTATAAACTTTGATATTGTTGTATATGTATATTTTTTTGTATATAAATATATTTTTTCGTATATATGCATATTGTACATATATTAAATTTAATAGATTAATTTTTTCAATTGACAGGTTTACAATTTAAATTCACATATAAGATTTTGATACTCTTTCTAAATGAAAAATTATATATTATAATTAACCTGTAATTCTCAAAAATATTAAAAAAAATTTAAAGAAAATCTTGTGTATGCTTGAATGCTTGTAGTGTTTCATTTATTTTATATTTTGTACTATGATAAAAACTTGACATATGGTTTCATTATTTTGATTAAAAAAAAGAACTATAGAAACACTATTCATTTAACATATGGTTTCTATTATTTTGATAATGAGAAAAAGAAATAAGAAATAATAAATAATAAATTGTTGATTGCCTAAATACTATTACTTGATTATCTGGATAAAAATTTCCTCAATGCTTATATCCATCTTTATTTTGGAAATCAACCCATTAACCCTACTCTACTCATGTAGGACAAAACCTTAGACTATAGCGGATGAATTCATGAAGTATTTGAAGCAGGGGTTTCAATCGGGATCGAGATCCGTGCCAGTGAGTATTTATTTAAAAAAATTGAACAATTTTGATAAAAAATTCATATTGTTTGTTTTGGAATGATAGGTACTGTGTCAAAGACCTGAGGTATTTGCCAAACATCGAAACTATTGATCATTATCATCCAAAGCGCGCAAGGGGCCCTTGGGAGTGGGAGAATTTGATCAGTTATTTATGGTTTAAACTTAAAAAAGTTGTGCATATATATAATAAAAAATGTTTATTTTATATATAAATGAATATTAAATTAAGTGAATCTATTTTGCTAAAAAATATTAAATTAAGTGATTTTTGTTTTTTCAACTCATGTATTGGAAAAAGAAAAAAAATTGTCCAATCAACAAACTACCAATATTCAATTCCTGTTACATTGTCATTTTTATGTAATCTCATGTCATGTTTCAAGATTTAATAAACTTATTGTTTAGTTGTAGACATTACTTACCTAAGAAGAAAAGACATGCGCATGGCTTTTAACACATTCAACCTCATTATGTTTTCCTCTATAAAAGTTGTTTCACCAGTTAATGTTGAGCGTTGGCCACAGTAATAAACTTTGCAGCAGCCTTGTTGCTTTTATCGAAGTCTCTGGCAAGCATTTTTTTTTGGCTTTTGTTCTTTTTGTCTGAGCCCAATTTTTTCCTTATCGATTGTGGGATTCTCAAAGTATATTTTTACTGACTTTGCTTTGGGTGATCCCAGGGTTGCTATTTACACAGTTCTGATTCTGAAATTATTTGTACACATATTTTGCTCTCCTCTTGTTTGCATTTCTCCTGCATCCATTTCATCCACATCCAAGTTGTTCTAAATGAAACAAAGTATCAAAAATGTTCTCTCCACATTATGGAATGGACTAATGTCCCTCCACTCTCCTCCTTGTGGAGTTGTTGAGGTAACTTTCCCTTCTAACCAAGTGAGCTATCCCATTCCCGATGGAATCAAACCCAAACCACGTAAGTTTGTGGTGGCATCTTATGCACAATGAGAATTATTATTGGTGAGATCTAGTGAGAGTGAACACCATATGATTCAAAGACCTCGCAAAGAATTGATTCTCGACAAAAATCAAATAATGAGTAATGTTATCAAACCATATAGAATCATGTCATATGATTCTAGGGTGAATAAAAAGGTAAATTTTTTTCTTTATTATTTTTTGAATTTTTTAACTTCATAATGCACATAGTGCACGAGAAAATTGTTTGAGTAAGCCAATATATTTAACTTTATTGAAAGCTACTGATGTTATAATTTTGATTTATCATGCGGGTGGTGTCCCTTCTATCATATGAGTACGAGTATAAACTCTGATATTGTTGTATATGTATATTTTTTGTATATATGTATACATGTTTGGTATATATACATATTGTACATATATTAAATTTAATAAATTTATTTGTTCAATTAGCAATTTTACAATTTAAATCCACATTTAAGAGTTTGATACTCTTTCTAAATTAAAATTTATATATTATAATTAACCTGGTAGTTCTTAAAAATATTAATAATTTTTTGAAAAAAGATATTCTATATGCTTGAATACTTGTAGTGTTTCATTTATTTCATATTTTGTACTCTAAAAAAACTTAACATATGATTTCATTATTTTGATAATGAGAAAAAGAAACAAGAAATGATAAATTGTTTATTGACTAATTACTATTACTTGATTGCTTGGATAAAAATGTCCTCAAGGCTTATATCTATCTTTCTTTTGGAAATCAACCAATTAACCCTACTTTACTCGTGTAGGACAAAAGCTTAGGTATAGCGGATGGATCCATAGAGTATCTAAAGCCGGGGGTTTCAATCGGGATCGAAATTGGTGCCGGTGAGTATTTATTTAAAAAAATTGAACAATTTAGATTAAAAATTAATAATGTTTTTTTTTGGAATGGATTGGTATTGCGTCAAAGACCTGAGGTACTTGCCAAACTTCAAAACTATTGATCATTATCATCCAAAGTGCGAAGGGGTCCTCTGGGAGTAGGAGAATTTAGTAAGTTATAAATGGTTTGAACTTAAAAAAGTAGTACATATATAAAATAAAAAAACAAATGAATATTAAATTAAGTGATTTTTGTTTTTTTAATTATGTAAAAAAAATTGTCTAATCAACCAACTACCGATATTCAATTCTTGTTTTATTGCCATTTTTATGAATCTCTCGAATTTCAGAGTTCATTCATGATGTAATGTTTCAATATTAAATTAACTTGAAGCTAAGTAGCAGACACTACTTACCTAAGAGGAAAAGACAGGCACATGACTTTTAATCACATTCAACCTCATCATATTTTCCTTTGTAGAAGTTGTTTCACCGGTTAATGTTGAGCATTGACCACAATAATAAACTCTGCATTAGCCTGGTTGCTTTTATTGAAGCATCTGGCAAGCATCTTTTTTTTCTGGCTTTTGTTCTCTTTGTCTGAGCCCCAATTTTTTCTTTATCGATTGTGGGATTCTCCAAGTATATTTTTACTATCTTTGCTCTAAGTGATCTCAAGGTTGTTATATACACAGTTCCGATGCTGAAATTATTTGTAATTTTGCTCTCATCTTGTTTGCGTTTCTCCCGCATCCATTGCATCCACATTCAAATTGTTCTAAATGGAACACAATATCAAAAGTGTTTTCTCTACATTGTGGAATGGGCTAAGGTCCCTCCACTCTTCTCCTTATGGAGTTGTTGAGGCAACTTTTCCTTCTACCTGAGTGAGTTATCCCATTCCCAATGGAATCAAACCCAAACCACATAAGTTTGTGGTGGTATCTCATGCACCACGAGAATCATTTTTGGTGAAATTTAGTGCTCACTCTCACCATATGATTCAAAGACCCCTCAAAGCATTGGTCCTCGATAAAGATCAAATTGCGAGTAATGTTATTAAATCATATAGAATAATATCATATGGTTCTAGGGTGAACAAAAAGGTAAGTTCTTTATTATTTTTTGAATTTTTGAACTTCATAATGCACATAGTGCATGAGGTAATTGTTTGAATAAGTTAATATATTTAACTTGATTACAAGCTGATGATGTTATAGTTCTGATTTATCATGTGGGTGGTATACCTGTTGTCATATGAGTAAGAGTATAAACTTTGATATTGTTGTATATGTATATTTTTTGCATATATGTATATTTATTTTGTTTATATGCATATTGTACATATATTAAATTTAATAAATTAATTTTTTTTCAAATGGCAATTTTACAATTTAAATCCACATTTTAGATTTCGATACCCTTTCTAAATGAAAAATTATATATTATAATTAAACTGATAGTTCTTAAAAATATTAATAATTTTCGAAACAAGATATTTTGTATGCTTGAATACTTGTAATGTTTCATTTATTTTATATTTTGTACTATAAAAAAACTTAACATATGGTTTCATTATTTTGATAATGAGAAATAGAAATAAGAAATGATAAATTGTTAATTCACTAATTACTGTTACTTGATTGCCTGGATAAAAATGTCCTCAAGGCTTATATCCATCTTTCTTTTGGAAATCAACCCATTAACCCCTACTTTACTCGTGTAGAACAAAAGCTTAGAGTATAGCGGATGGATTCATGGAATATCTGAAGTCGGGGTTTTCAATCGGGATCGAGATTGGTGTCGGTGAGTATTTATTTTTAAAAAAAAATTGAACAATTTTGATTAAAAATTCATAATATTTTTTTGGAATGGATAGGTAAAAACCTGAGGTACTTGCCATACTTCTAAACTATTGATCATTATCATCCAAAGTGCGACGGGGGCCTCTGGGAGTTGGAGAATTTGGTAAGTTATAAATGGTTTGAACTTAAAAAAGTTGTACATATATACAATAAAAATGTTTATTTTATATATAAATGAATATTAAATTAAGTGATTTTTGTTTTTTAATTCCACAAATTGAAAAATGAAAAAAAAAATGTCAAATCAACCAACTACCGATATTCAATTTTTATTTCATTGCCATTTTTGTGAATCCTCGAATTTTAGAGTTCATTCATGATGTCCTGTTTCAAGATTTAATAAACTTGAAGTTAAGTAGCAGACACTACTTACCTAAGAGCAAAAAGGCATGCGCATGGCTTTTAATCATATTCAACCTTATCATATTTTCCTCTGTAAAAGTTGTTTCACCAGTTAATGTTGAGCATTAACCACAATAATAAACTCTGCAGCCCCCTTGTTGCTTTTATTGAAGCCTCTGTCAACCATCGTTTTTTTTTTGCTTTTGTTCTCTTTGTCTGAGCCCCAATTTTTTCTTTACCTATTCTGGGATTCTCCAAGTATATTTTTACTGACTTTGCTCTTGGTGATTCCAGGGTTGTTATATACACAGTTTCGATGCTGAAATTATTTGTACACATATTTTGCTCTAATCTTGTTTGCGTTTCTCCTGCATCCATTGCATCCACATTTAAGTTGTTCTAAATAGAACACAATATCAAAAGTGTTATCTCCACATTGTGGAATGGGCTAAGGTCCCTCCACTATCCTCCTTGTGGAGTTGTTGAGGTAACTTTCCCTTCTACCTGAGTGAGTTATCCCATTCCCGATGGAATCAAACCCAAACCACATAAGTTTGTGGTGGCATCTCATGCAACACGAGAATCATTTTTGGTGAAATTTAGTGAAAGTGAACATATCATATGATTCAAAGACCCCTCAAACCATTGGTCCTTGACAAGGATCAAATAGCGAGTAATGTTATCAAACCATATAGAATCATATCATATGGTTCTAGGGTGAACAAAAAGGTAATTTTTTTTCTTTTTTCTTTTTTGAATTTTTAAACTTCATAGTATGAGGTAATTGTTTGAATAAGCTAATATATTTAACTTGATTGCAGGCTGATGATATTATAGTTCTGATTTATTATGTGGGTGGTGTATATGTTGTCATATGAGTATGAGTATGAACTTTGATATTCTTGTATATGTATATTTTTTGCATATATGTATATTTGTTTTGTATATATGCACATTGTACATATATTAAATCTAATAGATTAATTTTTTCAATCGGCAGTTTTACAATTTAAATCCACATTTAAGATTTTGATTCCCTTTCTAGATGAAAAATTATATATTATAATTAATCTGATAGTTCTTAAAAATATTAATAATTTTTTGAAAGAAGATATTCTGTATGCTTGAATACTTGTAGTGTTTCATTTATTTCATATTTTGTACTATAAAAAAACTTAACATATGGTTTCATTATTTTGATTAAAAAAAAGAACTAAACAAACACTTTTCATTTAACATATGGTTTCATTATTTTGATAATGAGAAAAAGAAATAAGAAATGATAAATTATTGATTGTCTAATGAGGACAAAAATGTCCTCAAGGCTTATATCTATCTTTCTTTTGGAAATCAACCCATTAACCCTACTCTACTCGTGTAGGACAAAAGCTTAGATTATAGTGGATGGATCCTTGGAGTATATGAAGTCGGGATTTTCAATCGGGATTGAGATCGGTGCCGGTGAGTATTTATTTTTAAAAAAAATTGAACAAATTTGATTAAAAATTCATAATATTTTTTTTGGGAATGGATAGGTATTGTGTCAAAGACCTAAGGTACTTACCAAACTTCAAAACTAGAAGAGGACAGTTTGTGGAGAGAAGTTATTCTTGAAATGTATTTTCTTCCCTCAGATAATATGGTGGATTTAAAGTTGCTCACGCTCCCGAATAATACTTCAAGATTGTGGAGAGACATATGGGGGAAAACAGCAACTGAGCAATGGTACAACCTTCAGGTGGAGCTGCAAGTTAGATCAGGAAATACGACACTCTTTTGGAAATCTGACTGGACTAAGGAAGGTGCCTATGTTGTAACGTATAGTGACTTGTATCGCTTGGCTCTGAATAAAGAAGAAACTATGAGAGGAGTGCTACTGGGTTCTACGGGGTTAAGGGCAGATACACAGAGCCCTTCGTCACCATCTGGAATCATAACAACTTTCAGAAGGCCTCTGAGACTATGGGAAACAGTGGGGTTAGAACAGCTGCAAGAAGAGGTTCGACAGAATAATATGTTGCGGGAAAGCAGTGATGGTTGGAAATGGAATGCTGAAAGTTTTGGTCAATTCATGGTTTCTAGCACGTATGTGGAAAAGCTTGGGGAAAATTTGTGCCATTGCTTGTGCAGGCTTTCACTAGGAAATTACTTCAGCAGAGAGTCCCAACCATGGACAACCTACGGCTAAGAGGAGTAAGTGTGGAAGCCGTCGGCCTATGGTCTGGTGTGGGCTAAATGAGGAAACAGCTGCATATTTATTTTGCTCCTGTTCTCATGCGGATGAAACTTGGTCTGAGATTGCAGATTGGCTAGGCAAAAACCACGAACCTTGCCAAGACATAGAAAATCACTTCACGTCCTTTGTCAATAAGTTTATTGGAAGAACATGGAGACGGATAGGACATACTATTTGACAGGTTGTGGTGTGGTATCTGTGGAAGGAGAGGAACAGTCCAGTTTGATGATGATGGAATCAGTGATGTCATAGAAGCGGTTAAAACCTCAACCAGGTTATGGATTAAGGCACACAACAGTGCACCTACCGCCAGCACAATATCTAACTGGATTCGACAACCATTAGCAATATTTACATGACGAGTTCCAACTTATTTATGGAGCTGCTTTTTCTTTTTACTGCTAGTTATATAAGCTTTTTCTTTTTACTGCTAGTCATAGAAGCTTTTCTCTTTTTAATGTTAGTTGGATTAGGATAGTGAACCAGCTTCGTATGGTCAGCTTGGTGTGGACAATTTTTTCGTAACACCATCCGTTTTCGAAATTGATCGCACCATTGGAAAGCTTATATATTGTAGATGAAAATCCCATGCTTTGGTCCAGTTTCGACGACGTTATCACCGTTTAATTTAATTTCACATTTTTTCCTTGGGTTAAGTAGTCCTAAATAGGGTTTTAGAAATTTCCGGCAACGAAATCGCCGGAAACCGAACAAAAGCATGAGGATCTTCATCTACAATATATAAGCTTTCCAATAGTGCGATTAATTTCGAAAATGGATGGTGCTACGAAAAAATTGTCCGCACGAAGGGAAAACTGTCCACACCAAGACTGACCATACGAAGCGCTCCCTTAAGATAGTATTGTATAGAAACTTTGGATTCGAATGAAAACCTCTTAACTACCCAAAAAAATTAGAGAAGAATATGTAAAAATAATAGAAAACGCTATTTGTACATACTTTATTAACACCATTTGTAGACATTGTGATGTGACAATCATCACAACCACAACTAAAATAAAATAAATAAATATAAATAATAAAATTTGTGTTTGTGATTATTGTCGCATAATGTAAATAAAATATGTACAAATAGCATTATACAAAAATAATTGCAATTTAGTGTCTGTCAACCTTACTAAATCAAATACCATACCTCCATCTTCTTTTGGTTTAGAAGTTTAAGACGTGTCAAAAATTTCCGACCACAAAATCCATCTTTCGTCTCCATCTTTTCTCAAAATCCCAAATCCCCATGCTTTCCCAATCCACTTCTATCTCTCCTGTCCCACAGCCGGGATTGGGTAGTCCTTACTACCTCAGCCATGGGCCTGTGCATAAAAATGGCCATTTTCTCAGTGGGCTTAGTCCTCTGCTGCACAGCATCAGCCTCCACCATTAATCTTCACCCCATCATCTTAATCCCAGGAAGTGGTGGAAATCAACTTGAAGCCAGGCTGACGGAGGAGTACAGGCCTTCCAGTTTCCTCTGCAATCGATGGTACCCACGGAAGAGGGATTCCGATGGGTGGTTCAGGATTTGGTTCGACAGCACTGTTGTTTTACGACCATTTACCAAATGCTTCACTCAGAGGATGATGATTCACTATGACCAGAATGTGGATGATTACCGAAATGCCCAGGGAGTAGAGACTAGAGTCCCTTATTTTGGATCAACTGAAGGGCTGCTCTATCTTGATCCTCACCTCAAGTAAGGGTTTTTCTTGGTTTAATTCGTCACAGCTTTAAATGGAGAAGCAGTAATGCTGTAAATTTGATTGTGAGCGTGAATCTATATTTGCGATTTGTACTTGTTTGGATGTTTGATTTCAATTTATGTTCATTTGTATAGGAATAGTAAGAATTGTTGTTTCAATCATGCGGGTTAGCAATTTTCCCAGAACGAGCCTATATTTGTTCATCCCTTACAAATTGATAATCATATATAGAAGAAATGCAGTTCACTTGTTAATTGTTATGTGGTTTAGCCTATGATTCACACAAGAATACCACAAAGCTGTCCAAATGGAGCAATCGTCAGGTGTCCAATATTAGCTACCGAATAAATGACTTATGTGTTGAATTTTATCTAAGTGGTGGATCATAATCACGACGGTCATGTGCTGAATTCGGCATATAAATTATTTATTCGGCGCCTAATGTTCCACGCCGTAAGATTACTCGTCTAAACAGTGCCTTAATTTGACAAAACTTGCAGCAAATTGAACTGAGGTTCCCAGTTGGTTATATATTCCGTGATATTATTGTATTTTGCTTCTCTTCTGCTAACCTGTGCATTATTCTCTCTATTCCGCTGCACAGGGGTGTCACCACTTACATGGAACCTTTAGTAAGATCACTAGAGAATATAGGCTATGCAAATGGCAAGAACCTCTTCGGTGCTCCATATGATTTTCGTTATGGATTGGCTGCAGAAGGCCGTGTCAGTAAAGTAGGCTCAAAGTTCCTCTCCGACTTAAAAGCTCTCATAGAATCAGCCACTGCTTCCAATGGAGGCAATCCCGCGATCCTTGTATCCCACAGCTTAGGAGGCTTATTTTCCCTGCATTTACTTAACCGATCTCCATCTTCCTGGCGTGAAAAACACATCAAGCACTTGATAGCGCTGGCCTGTCCCTGGGGAGGCACGGTTAAAGAAATGCTCACGTTCGCATCCGGGAATTCATTAAACGTTCCCCTGGTGGATCCCCTGCTCGTCAGAGAGGAACAGAGGAGTTCCGAGAGCAATCTATGGCTCATGCCTTCTCCCAGTGTGTTCGGCGCCAACAAACCGTTGGTGATCACGCCCAATGGCTCGTATACCAGCGCTGATATTCCACGTTTTCTTGAAGATATCGGGTTCCCGGAAGGCGTCCATCCGTACAGGACGAGGATTCTGCCGTTGGTGGGGAGGTTGCAGCCCCCTGGGATCCCGGTGACCTGCATTGCCGGAAGTGGGGTGAAGACGGAGGAGGTGTTGTTCTATCGCGGCCGCGGGTTTGATGAGCAGCCAGAGGCGGTGTATGGGGATGGAGATGGTACGGTGAACATGGTCAGCCTGCTGGCATTGGAATCGGAGTGGGAGGGAGTGAAGAATCAGTCGCTTAAAGTGATCAAGATCCCTGGAGTCTCTCATACTTCCATCCTGAAAGACGATGAAGCACTTGATACGGTGGTGCGTCAAGTGTCCATTGTGAATGCTGAGGTCTCGAGAAGTCTAGCTTATGACATGTAAGAAACTGGGAAGGGAGGGGGCTGCGGGAGGGAAAGGAGGGATGGGAGGCCATTTCCCCTGAATGTAAATGATCAGGAATGAATATCTACGTCTCTTATGGACCAAAATATAGTTACGGTACATTTAGTAGAAATTTGAAATAGACCCGGTTCGAGTGGGTTCGGATTCGTGCGTATATGATTGTGGCACAGTATATAATGAATATGGGTTTACAATTTTAAAAATCAAGATAATATAATAAAGCACCACAACATCATTATATATCAGTCCATTTTTATTTGTATAATTTGTATAGGATAATTGTATTATAATATTCTTCCACAAGTTCAACTACGATACTTGATTATTTATATTATCTGTTCTATTCCAATTGACATTAGGAGCTCTAGGTCCATCACAATCGTGACCTTTTTTTTGTAACTTGTATTATTGGATCGTTAGATCATAGTATGCTTTGATACCAAGTTGAAATTTGGAACAGACCCTGCCCAGTAGGTTTGGGCTCATGCTTGTGTGCGCTTGAGCTAGTATATAATGAATGTGGGTTTCCACTCTTAAAAATTATGATAACAAGAAAATCGAGTGAATCACCACAACATCATTATATACTGTTCCATTTTTCTTTCTATAATCGGTATACGACAATTATACTCTAACTCGTGTATCAAAAATTATGTGCATCAAATTTGATACATAGAATTATCTTGCTAAATTCTTTCAACGTGGTATTGTAATATGCTGCAAAATATGATAAAAAGTTAAACCATACTTAACATGTCAACCTCATATCGATGAGGAGAATAGAATCTAAGATATTTGAGTCTAATTGTCACTCTCATAATCACTATGTCAACCTCTCGTTGGCGATTTCGCCAACTTTTGATTAGCGTGAAGAAATATTTGCGACAATAAATTTCAGGTTACGGATTTTAATCTTGTGTCTTCATTGAAAAATATATCAAATTAAAAATTAGATTTTAAAATGCAAAAATCTTAATTCAATAAAACTTATATGTTTTTTGATCACTTTTATTCCTTTTTTTGGGTTTATTTCAGTACGGTAATTCTGTAGCCGTTGATATATTGTATTCCAAAGCCCGAAAATGATCAAAAAATTGTATTCACACAATATTTCATAGGAAAATTACAAGTGTCCAATTTTTTTGTCCAACTTTTCGATATCGAGTTTTTTTTGTTGTCGAAATAAAAAATAAGACCGATTTTGGAATCCTCGCATCGAATATGTTTGGGAACCAGTCCTAAACTTTCATTTTGGACCTCGTAACACACCGTTTAAGGTTAGAGTTAAGTTTGTTGCTCTTAAAATGCTTGTTTAATAGGATTTTAGTTTTTTTTGTGTCGAAGTCGCCGAAACCGAAATCCATTATCAGTTTCGTCATCGTTTCGACGCGATGATTTTAAAACCGATCTTACTTTTTTATTTCGACAACTAAAAGACTACGATATTAAAAAATTGGACAAAAAAATTGGACACCAATCATTATCCTATTTCATAGACCTAGCATATTTGAGGAAACACTCCTATAGAAATAGTAAAATGATACGGGTGCATAACCCGTGTATTTTTCCTATGCAGGAGCTGCCATGCCGAAAATTCGCTTCTCATGCCGATTTCTATTTGTGTCCGTCGGATCTTCATCCGACGGACACAAATAGATCTACTTAAGTTGGCGCTCGCGGGCCAAACTGTTACCTTTCGTTGAACTGCAGACCCGACTTGTCTGTGTGAATAAATCTATCACCTGAAGTTGGAGTACAGGCCAGGCTGAAGCGGAGACGGTGGGGAAATGGGTCCTGGTTTTTGGGAAGGCGCCGATGTTTCCATAATCCGCTATGATTTGTGAGAATGGCCTGTGAGTAACAGAGTCGACTCCCATGGCGGAAAGCCTCTTTTTCAACTTGGTGTTCCACATCATTTTCACCTCATTCTCTGTTCTTCTTGGAAAACATTGTACAAATTGATGGTTTTACCGGCTACCGATTGCTGAATGGAGCTGGATTACAAGCTCCTCTTCCTTAGGGGTGAAGCTCTTACGCCATGGATCTTGCTTCTGGACAGATTTGGTGCTTGGGAGATGGTGGCGGCGACGCTGGGTTTGGGAGACGGCGACGGCGATGTTGGTTGGGAGATGGTGGCGGCGATGCTGGTTTGGGAGATGGCGGCGGCGATGCTGGTTTGGGAGATGGCGGCGGCGATGCTGGTTTGGGAGATGGCGGCGGCGATGCTGGTCTGGGGCGACGGGTTGGGATTATTTTGGTGTATAGGATGAAGATCTATTTGACCCGCGAGCGCCAACATCCGACGGACACAAATAGAAATCGGCATGAGAAGCGAATTTTCGGCATGACAGCTCCTGCATAGGAAAAAAACACCGCATAACCCTTCAATACATATTGTTTTTTTTTTTTAAGTCCTATACATAATTATGTACACAGGGTTATGCCTTGTCGTGTTTCAGAGTTGTTTTGTGGGTTGTCGTTTTTATGGTTTAGGATAATAACACGAGTAGTTTTGTGGATTACTTTTTTATTTCTTTTTATTTTATGGTATTTTTTATACAATCGAACATACAATATGAATCACTCAACGTTTGTTGAAATGGCCGCCGTCATAATGATCAGTGCGTCGTGTGCTTCGTTTTGACATGTGACTTGATACTGTTTCGATTTACTTATTATTTTTTATTTTGGATTATTTTTTAGTTTTTACGGGTTAATTTTTTTTATTCA
Source organism: Pinguicula primuliflora (assembly GCA_025802335.1). Taxonomy (NCBI): domain Eukaryota; kingdom Viridiplantae; phylum Streptophyta; class Magnoliopsida; order Lamiales; family Lentibulariaceae; genus Pinguicula; species Pinguicula primuliflora. The sequence continues at coordinate 831,687 of JAOYMZ010000019.1, read as the reverse complement.
AGATTTTAGTTTTTCGGCGGCGAAATCGCTATAATATTAATTGTCGTATTTAAATAGAGTTAAGCATTTAGGGTTTATAGAGTTTGAATTTATCATTTAGGGTTTTAGTTTTTCGACGGCGACGTTGCCATAATATTCATTGTTGTCGTTAAATACAGTTTAATATTTAGGATTTTATAGAGTTTGAATTCATTATTTAGGATTTTAGTTTTTCGGGGTGAAACTACCGTAATATTGATTGTCGTCGTTAAATAAAGTTTAGCATTACGGTTTATAGAGTCTGGAGGTTCATCATTTAGGACTTTAGTTATTCAGCGGCGAAGGCGCCGTAAATTATCATCGTTAAATAAAGTTTAACATTAGAATTTATAAAGTTTCTAAATTTTAAATAAAAGATTATTTAACTATAGCTGGAAAATGAAATAAAATTATCATTATTTGTATGTCTTTGTGTTAATTAATTTTGACTATATAACATGTGGATGAAGTCATATTATTTTTCTTAGATGTACAACTTCCATGTGTAAGGCCAAAAATACAACTCATATTTGTTATCATCGGTCGTCAAAATTAATTGCACTATTGAAAAAGGCGAGATCAAAAACCACATATTCCAATGCGGTCCCGGTGACTTCATTGATGGAAATTTTTGAAACCCTTTTTCCTTGGATTAATTACCCCTTAATAGAGTTTAATAAATTCTCGGTCACGAAGTTGTCGGTTGCGCACCAGAAGATGAGATTTTAATCTACTATGCATGGTCTTTTCAATTGTGCAACCAATTATAACTTCGTGTAATAACAAATATGGGTTGTACTCTTGGTAATGTAATACATATAAGGATGTACACCCCAACATCATGAATTTTTCTCACATGTACAATCTTATATGTATAACTAAAAGTATAACTCATAATTGACACCATCCGTCGTCAAAATTGATTGAATCATTGGAAATGTCATTAATAGGATATCAAAAGCCTCATGTTTCGATGTGATCCGACGACAATCCCTTTGCCTTGGTTTAAGTAGTACTTAATAGAGTTTTAGAAATTTTCGATAATGAAGTTGTTAGAACTGTACCGAAACATGAGACCTTTGATCTTATATGAATGACTTTAAATAATGAAATCAATTTTAATGTTGAGCCAGGACAAATATAAGTTATATTTTTTAGTGTATACATCTCAACATTACTATTATTTAATAATTCTGTTATTTTAGACGGTTAAAAAAAGAATTCCACGTCAGCGGCGGAATAAGGATTTGAGAAATAATTAATTTAATTCACCAATCGTCTGCAATTTTCTCCTGCTCTGCACTTTTCTTTTCAAAATCTCCAGGCCGATTGCTTGAAAACGACGTCGTCGTGAAAGGATGTCGTGGTTGGCTCGTTCCATCGCCAACTCTCTCCGCCTCGACGATGAAGAAGAGGATGGGGCGGCAGCGACATCGGACGACGACCCCTCTCCACTACCTAAAACCGACGCTGCCGTGACGCCTGAATATTATAAGCGGGACGGGATTCCCCCTGCCGAAGACCGTCGATTGGCTGATATCAATGGATACGCAAGTTACGATCCTGGCGAGAATGACGAAGATTTATACGGTGAAAGTAATCAAGGGCGTGGAGTGAAGGAGGATTTGTCGGAACTTAGGGACAGTCTCACGCGTCAATTTTGGGGTGTCGCGTCGTTTCTTGCTCCGCCTCCGCCACCTCCGCCACCTCCCCCTTTATTGAAGAGATCGGTGTCGACGCAGTTGGAGTTGAAATATAATGCGGCCGCGTCGGACCATGAGTCTGCGAAATTAGAATATGAAGAGCTCGAATCTGATCAATTCGAGGAATCAGCAAATATCTCGAGATCGGATGATTATTATAATGATATATTAGATAGCGCGATTGGAATTACCGGGGAAGTATTGGCATTCGCAAGGAATATTGCACATCATCCAGAGACATGGTTGGACTTCCCGCTATCAGAAGAAGAGGAATTCGATGGTGAGATTTGTGAAATTCATTAATCGAATTGTCTATATGATTACGTTTCTTGTAGTTCGAGCTTTATATGACTGGCGTCCCGATGTCATTTGCAAGGATATCAATGTATCATCCTGTGTAATTTAGTACATGTAAACAAGCATAGGATATACTAAGATGTTTTTCTGAAATCACTTCGCCTCCTACTCACCTTTTCCTTGGAGGAACTGCTAGCAGATTAAAAACACGATCTGGTTAGACAGGATTGATGCAACATCGTAATACAAACAAAAAGAGTTTTGATCTTTTCTTCTCCAGTCTCCACCCTTATAGAACAAGCTTTAGAGATTGTGGTCTAGTGTTAGAATGTTCTTCTAATTGTAAATTCAACAGTATATATGTTAGGCAGCTCTTTTAATGAACTTCATCTTTCACATTTGTATATATAGCTTGAAGACGAGTCAACAAGTTCGGCAATAGGGTTATATTGAAAAAATCTTTCCTTTAACTGTGATTGACTTTTCCTTGTAATATTCGTCTAGAGGAAAGGGTAATGTACATGTGTGAGCACTGAGAAAAGTACCCAAACACTTAGATGTTGTGTTGGTCAATGTGCTTATCAGTTTAATTTTTTAATAACTGGTCTGATGATAGTAAATCTACAAATATGCTATTAGCAATTATGTTTCACAAAAATCTAATATGCACCTCTTTATTGGTTCCCAGTACCCGTCTGATCTCTAACCCAATTGCTTCTGTATGTTTTATTGTTAGCTTGAGAATATCTCAAAAGATAATTTTGTCATCCTAAATGATGTCATCTTATTTCATTTCTCTTTACAGATTTTGAAATATCTGATGCCCAGAGAAAGCATCTGTTAGCTGTTGAACTTCTATCTCCAAGATTAGCCGCCCTTAGAATTGAACTTTCTCCTGTCCATATGAGTGAGGGTTACTTTTGGATGGTTTATTTTGTTCTTCTGCATTCAAGGTTGATTAAACATGATGCCGATCTGTTATCTTCACCTCAGGTCAGTTTAAAGTTACACAAGGGGAGTTTGTTATCCAGAAACTGAAGTTAAAATAGTTACTATCTCAATATAGCAGCTCGTGTCCTTATTTATTTTCTTGACTGGCAGCTTGCAAAGGCAAGATCTAGGTGGATGCAGGAGCTACAAAAGCAAACTAAGGAGGAATTTTATGGGAATGGTTTTAATTCTTTTCACCTAAAAGACAAAACTGATTCACCTCGTGAATATTCACCTTCTTTTGAAAATTATCGTTTCCAAAATGCTTCAGAAAAGATATCTCCGTTTGAATGGCCAATGCATCAGAGGTCAGACGATCATGAGACCGAGAATCAGCTGCTACCTGAAATGAAGGTTTTTCATGATTCTGTTGTCAAAGGAAATTCAGCACCAGGACTCATGGAGAAAGAAATGGTTACAGGTTCATCAATTGAAATACTTCCCGTTGATGATAATGATGATGACGACTGGTTAAAAGAAGACTCGGATTTGATTGAGTATTCTGGCTCTTCAATTTTGATAAATGAAGAGGATATATCATTTAGTGATCTGGAGGATGATCTAGATTGCACCATTCCCATTAAGTACAAACCAGAATCGAGTGAGTTGAATACAACCTCAAAGAGTTTGTGAGTTGAGCTCTTGAAATGCTCATATTTAGAATGCTTGCCACCCGCTTTTGCTGCAGTAGCAACTCAAGCATTTAGTTGGCAGGTTAGCAGCATTGCATTCCCTCTAGTAAATGAGTTTCGTCTTTTGGTTAGCTTCTTGACGACAATTTTGAAGACCACTTGGTGGTGCTTCTGCCAAGAGCACCCTCAAATCACGGGCTATCGACGTTTGCTTCACACATCTCTATAAAGTTGAAGAAATTTGGTGATTTTTTCATATCCCAGAAGAAGAAGCTTGCGACGTGGATTCCTTGTTCCTTATGGCCTGACTTTCTTCTTTGCTTCTGGATTAGTCACTCAAGCCATACCTTGGTTTAGGTACCAATTCTCTCCCCTTCTTTTTGTTCTCTATCTTGTATGCCGGTTGGTCAATTACCGACTGGCTGGTCCAGAAAAAAACGCATGCGAGATGAGAAATCACAGATTCTTGAATGTACATTATATATAGCAACAATTGTAAAGTACCCATTGTTGAATGAGTTCATCTGCAATAAACTACAGAATCTAGATCTCCTATTCGTTTTTTTTAAATGTGAAACTAGTTAAAATTCATGGTAGTGAACTGATGATTTACCGAAGCACTTGCTTTTAGAAGTATATCAGAAGGCTGCATCTCATGAGACCACTGGAAAACGTGACTTCTGAAAAATGTGCGGTGTATATTCCTTCTGAAAAATGTTGTGTATAACGTCTCTAATTTCAACTTGGTAAGTGTCCATTCAACTAGTTATAGTCTATGTTCAAGACCCTTTCCGCCTAAGCGCCGTCTAGGAGGTCAAAAATGTCACATCATCCTTAATTTGTCCAGGCGGTCTGACTGGTCGCCCAGGGGCGGTAGGCCTAAAATTTAATATATGTAAATAAAATAAATTAAATTTTTCGACGACTTTACGCCGCCTAGGCAGCCGCTCGGACCGCCAAAACCGTCAAGGAGGCCCAATAGACCGGCTAACGTACAAGGAACGCCCAACGATTTCTCGAACGTTATGTGTTATCTATTAGTTAGTTACATAATAATCTATTTGACTTCACTTATGCGGTGGCAAGTGGATCATAAGCATGCCAGCTGAAAATCCTTATGAAACTATCTATTCCCACTCCTTTTTGAATTTGGAGGAGAATGTATGCTGGCTTTATGAAAAGCTAATAAGGGAATGTGATTATTATGTAATATATTCACTTTTTGAGTGGTCAAAAAGTTGTACTTACTCCTTTTAAACATTAGGAAACATGAGCAAAGTCCTGAGAACTCAGAACTGATTATTGGAAATGTGATCATTCAGATTAAATCATGGGGAATAGATTAATGAAAGATAACCAACCCTCTTTCCATTTGGCAAAATTTTGATTCCAATAGGACATATAAAGGAAGTACTGTTTTGATCACTGCAAAAGAGGCAGACACTCTGGTTACAAACATATAACTGGAACCCCACCCTTTCCCTCCATTAACTTGCTTTGTTCAAAATGTCATCTTCCACCATGAAAAAGTGGAGTAAGATTCCAGATTTTCGGAAGTCCTTTTCCCTAATTTACCAGACCATGCAAAAAGATTGCAAGCCTCAACTACACATCATTCCATGCAGCAAACATAGGGATTTGAGCTGTTGGAATCCATGTAGCATTGCTTGTTGAACTGATCAACTTAGTCTCAACAGCATCAGGCCTTAGATTATGAATGTATCTCTCAGGACTAGCTTCCCTCGAGCTGTTCAGGCTCGTTACCATAGACGACGCATTCGAGAAATGTGCTGCTGCATTGTGAGAATTAGGTTCATCTACTTCCCTGTGGATAGAAGAAATCCCTATAAGATCATGAAGAGCCATTGAAAAAGGGGGAGATAGATAGTTTCCCTTGAGTGGATCCATGGAAACATTCTCATGATCATGTACCACCAGCTTCCATTCCGAAGCAGAGTTATCAGCATTCGCAATATGCGAACATGACTGATTCCCTGGAGCGAAACCAATGAGAGTCCCCTCATTAGGATGCTGCTGCTCGTTCCTGATTCTTCTGGCTACATCCCCAGTTGGGAGAGTATTGCTGGTGATGATCTTCTCCACATCATATCGAGATAGGTCGAAATTCGTGACGGCATTGACTCCACGGAACTTGATCGCAGCAATGTCATAAGCCTCGGCTGCTTCCTCCTGTGTACCTACAAACTTAGAGACTTAGTAACCAAATTCAGTGAGATTAGAAAGGCTGTTAATATTCCTCTTTTTTCATGTTGTCTCATGGTAACAGCCTTAAAAAAAGTTGGAAGTCCCACAGCCATTTTCCGTTAAGGGGTGGTACAGTCAAAGTTGCTCCAGTATCAGCCTTATAAAAAGCATGAAAAAGTTGGAATAAGTCCTTCAATGACCCGTGAAAGGATCAATCAACACTAGAATCCAACTGCGTACAGATAAAATGGATCTCACAAACTACATATCCATTGAAGATAACAGAAACAAGTGGAAATTGTGAAGAAAAAAAAACTCTTATATGACAAAATATGTAATAGTCTAGGACAACTTACTGAAAGTTCCAAGGTAGAGGTCCTTGTTGCCAGCAACACGACCGATTCTGGCTTGCCATCTTCCATGCTGATGATGTCTGGAGACAAACAAATAACTTTGGTTTTGACCCATTTCATTATTTTGAATTTTTTTTACATGCCGAATGATAAGGTGCTGAATAGTACTGAATTTTAATCTGGATCGTTGATCAAAATTCAACGGTACAGATCAAAAGTGTTTTAAGTGGATGTTAAATGAGTCATTAGATCTGGAGACTGAATTTTGATCAAACAGCCCAGATTAGAATTCGGCACTAAGATGTTGAAATGGTGAAAACTGAAAGAAACCATACCTTGTCACCCCCCTATACATTGAAGCACCTCTTGAGAATCCACTGCTTTTCCTGAAATAGAAGATGGGTAAATTAGTTGAGGGAAACGACTATAGACTCATCTGTATTGAACACACAACACCTTCTCAAACTGGCAACAAATTCCTGCCGGCTCATGTTGGACATTGTCTCAAGTTCTTGATGGTAATTTTCCAACTGTACAAGGAGAGAGGACATGTAAAAACATGTAATCACAGATGAACTTATAGACGGAAATCTATGATACCATACAGTGAAATTTGTATGCGTAGAAGGACCCCAGTACTTGAGAGCAGCAAGATCATATGCTCTAGCTGCCTTGTCTTCCATATCATAACCTCCTGAAATGTGAAGTAAAAATCCTAATCAGCAACACAGAGAAAACACTAATTGTTTGTTTTTATGAGGGATATTTCTTACCAAGGTAGACTGAAGAGATTTCAGATGAACACCATGGGATATGTGAAAGGAAAATTCAGTAAAGTCAGCAAATGAGTTTTAATTTTTTTTAAAAAAAATATATAGTGCAGTCAAAAGTTTGCTTCTGTTACCTTGCCTTCCTTTTCTAGTCTGTCCCTCCTTCATGCAGCTATTATCCCACAAATGAGCTTCATACCTACCAGTCCATCGATGTCTGTTGAAGACAATAAATTTTAGACCAAATATTACATTATAAAGACAAAGAAGAAGCTGGAGAGAAGCTGAGATGAGACAAGAGTCAACAATTTCTGACAGTATCTAACAAAATCTTAGAAACTGCAGAAATACCAAGCTTATAGAGGCACTTAGATGATCCAATAGAGAAAAATAGAAGATAATGCTGGAGAAGGATAATAATAGATTGACCTTGTGACACCTCTATACTGAGATGTTCTCTGTCCAAATGTATCGATAGATTTCCTATGAACTGTTTGCTTCCGTGCCACTATCCCTGTACCTCTCTTCTTACTCGCCATAGCCACACACTCAGTTTTTTCATTAACACAGCTTGAGCGAGAACCAGGACTCATGGACAGGCTCAAAGGCTGCAAATCCCCACATCCTGTTGAGCCTCTATCCTCAACCATGCTAATGTTACTGTTGTTTGTGTTGCTAACTGGCTGCTCCAATGCATGTTGGCTATCAATCCATGTTTCCATACATGTTTCATCCACAGACATTGGAGGAATCTGAAGTTCACCAGACAGATAGTGATGTTGGTTGTAAACCATGCTGTCTAGGCTCAGAAAGGGGTACTCATGATCAGCCATTGTAGCAACACCAAGGAAGTCTTCAAGTTTAGGAGATGAACTTGGAACCACTCCTGAGAAGAAACCCAGAATTAAAACAAGAAAAAGATGATATCTTGACAACATTGGAGACAAAAAAAAAGAAAATGAAGCGGACCTTCAAGAATACAGAGAGAGCCATCTGATTTTAGTGGCATTATAGGCAGAGAAGAGTGGAAATCTCCATGCTCTCCATGGCCAAACGAGGGAAGATAGTAACTTGAAGCAACTGCAGAGGCAGGAGTATGAAAATGAGGATCCCCAGAAACATTAGCCTCCATTTTCATCTGTGGAGAGAGAGAGAACCCCAGCCAGTCACTGTAATTACTCGTGTTGCTGCAATTCTCCTGGTTTATGGACTTCATTTTCTGTTAGAAGCCTACCACACAACAAAACAGAGTACTGGAGTAGTTTTCTCCCGAGGCATATCAATCATTTAGGAGAAAATTGGAGTCATCATTTTGTGTTCCACTCCATCTGCTTTTTGTAGTGTCTTACAGTAGAAAAACACTCCTCAGAGAAAACGAAGAGAGGATGACACATGGAGGGAGACCAAGAACAACAATTCTTGTTATTCTCCTATCTATGAAAAACACATACATATATAAATGCCCCACCTCTCATTCTCTCTTGTGATGGTCACAAAGCCAGCCAAAGACCCCAATTGTATAATGGTCGCTGGGAAGAAAACAAAAGGAATGATGTTTTCAGCAAAGGAAATTTATGCTGGAAAATGGGTAGCATTCGTCGCAGCAATTTGTGGGAATCCGTGTTCACATTTATATAGAGGTCTGTCTATTGTATGTTAGTCGCGTTCACTAACGACAAGAACTTTAAAGGAGTAGTTTATGGAAGTATAAACTGTTGTGTTTGATGTTTATCCAACGAGAAATGCTGGAATTACCCATGGTTTTTATTCCCATAATTCAGTAATTGCCATTTTTCGGTGATTTTGGGTTGTCGGAAAAAAAATTCTTCAATATTTTTTGAATTCTTGCGTCGAAATTTTTAAGAAACTGATATTAAATTTTATTTTTAACACTCGTAACACACCGTTTAAGGCTATGGTTAAGTTTGATACTCTTAAAATGTTTATTTAATAGGATTTTACTTTTTCTTGGCAGCGAAATCGCCGAAACCAGAATCTATGACCGGTTCCTGAAAGATTTCGATACAAAGATTTCGAAAATGTTGACGAATTTTTTTCGACAACCCGGAGTCACCAAAAAATGACAATTACCGAATTTCGGGAATATAACTTTCGGTAATCCTATAGGAAAATAATAAGTGAATAATACATAGCAATAACACAAGTGAAGAAGCTGAGAAAGTGGTATGGTATTTTTTTCGTAGTTTAGAGATTGCATTCATAAAACAAATAAAGAACTGTACAAAATATGTTCATCGTTCTTAACAAATCATCTAATCTGCGTAAGACTGGGCAGGATATATTTCATAACAGTGCAACCTACTCGACACAAGGCATAATGTGTGGAACCTTGCCAATCTGCGTAAGACTGATTGATGGACAATCCGGATAAAAGTTGAAATATTTGCAGAATGCTTTTCATAACCCGGACATTGTTTTCATTCCCCTCAACTATCAGCAATGTGTTGTCAGCATATTGAAGATGTGTTATCCTCAAGTTTCCAACGGCAACACTTGTCATAAGATCCGGACTCATAGCTTTTGAGAGAAGCCAATGTAATCCTTCAACTACCATTGTGAAAAGCAGCAGACTTAGTGCCCTTGTCTTAGACCTTTTTCCAGCTTAAAATTACACACGAGACTACCATTAATCTGAATTGAGGCATGTGCCGTAGAGATACACTCGTGCATCCACCCGATCCAAGTCTTAGAAAAAACTCAGTATATTGAGAATGGAATAAAAGAATGAGCATTGCACCGAGTCAAATGCTTTTGAAAAGCCTACTTTAAATAAAAGCATAGGCTTCATCCCACATCCATATGAGTGTAACAGTTCATATGCCGTTAGAATGTCATCTGTCATCTGCCTACCCTTTATAAACCCTGTTTGATGAGGAGAAACGATTTTGTGCATGAAAGAGCTCATTCTAGCAGCAAGAAGCTTGGATACTACCTTGCAACCGCATCCAATGTAATGACTGTTGCTGTAAGGCCTCAAGAATGACGACTCTCACTATAGAATTCATGAATAAACTTGTAAAATCTTCTCTCAGAGCATCCAAAATCCGCTGGATGAAATAGAAGTCGAAACCATTCTGTCCTGAACTTTTGGAGGGAGAACAACTCGAGACAGCTTTACTGATTTCTTCCTCCGAAAATTCTGATGTTAAGTAGGTGTTTTCTGCATCAGTTATTCTTGCTGGTGGTTGAACACTCATTGTTGGTTTGGTCCAATTTTTTGATGAGTAATGTTCCTCAAAATGATCTACTATAGCTGCTTTAATCTATGCTACTCCTCCCATCCACATTTATCCTATCAGTAGACCGAGCATATTTGTTTTTCTCCTATTGCTCTTTAGTCGGGAACGAAAATATTTGCTATCCAAATCTCCATCTCTCACCTAACGTGAACGAGACTTCTGAAATAATAATATTTCCTCAGACATTCTGCATTGTTGTGAAAATATGACCGATAGAGCCAAACTACGTGGGCTCTAATATGAGGAAATAATAATATTTCCTCAGACATGCTATTTCCCCTAATTTGTAGGAAATAATACTGAAGATAAATAGGGCACACAGATTTACGTGGAAAACCCCTAAATAAATCAGGGGAAAAACCACG
>JAOYMZ010000019.1:800896-816716 GCA_025802335.1 Pinguicula primuliflora | reverse complement strand
GTAGCCAACTGCGTGGAACTTAATCCGCGCAGTTGGCTACTGCGCGGCAGGACATTTCCGCAAATTCTTGACAAAGAAAAAAAATTTCCTCATATAATAGCTATGTTACATAGTTTATAACGAAAACCGGAAAGCCATGGTCACCGGATAAAGTTCTGCTAAACTGCACCCACCGTGCTCTGTGCGGGTGCCCCGTGGGCGCGGTACTTCTAAGTTTCTACTTCTACTGGAGTAGAATCAGTTATCAGTAGTAGCTAGCTCTCACTCTCTCATCTTTATTTGTGATAAATTCTTCAGCATATTCCTTTCTTTTCACTTCTCTCCTTTCGCCCGATCCCTTCGTTATATAGATAGTGGAGTGGCAGGATTTGGGAATCTGGGATTTTGCTTCTTCCCTTATCAATTTAAGCGAGGAACAATGGATCTCTTGTGTCTGCATCCGAAAAGCCATGGACTTTTCGCAAGGGGTTCGATGTCCGAGAAACCCATTTGCTGGAGTTCGAGGAATCAATCCGTGTATATGGAGATTAAGGTTGGGAGGACAGAGTCCTTGACGGGCTATTCCAGGTGCCAATCGCTTATGGTGAAAGCTATGGCGAAGAAGAATACGGGGAATTCCAGTAATTCCAATTCGAATTCGTCTTCCGGTAATTATGGTTATCTGTTCGTGTCACTAGCTCGACAAAATATAGGTTCTTCTGATGATCTTTGCATAATAGAATGCCGAAATCTTGTTCATCATGTATATTCTTGTCTCTCATTTCAACGTTTCAGCTTTGGGGCTTGGTATTTGTAAATACTAAATATAGTTAGAACTGCTAAACTTAATTTCCGGTCAGTGGATCCAATTAAGAATCGTGCTAATGTTTACACTGGTAATGAGCTGTGACATCAGTTCAAGTTCGCTTGCTTGCCTAACTCCGCATACGATACATAGATCCGCTGAGTTGATATATGTGGCTGTTCTTTTCGTGCATTTATTAAGATCTTAGAATATATCGTAAATCGTAATTGTGTTATTTGATTCAAATGGTTTATTGTTCCAGGGAACAATGATCATAAGAAATCTGGTGGGGATGGATTAAAAGGAAACAGCCCAATGGAAAGCCATAAAAACAGTGATTCTAACGCACAGAAGGCCCCTCGTAAACCCTTGGATTGGAGAGAGTTTAGAGCGTCGCTCTACACTCAGGAGCAGGTATTATCCCTTCATCTCGACAGATTTCAGAATAGACTTTCATTGAGTCTTAATTTATGATCCTAAGACGTGGATCATCTTTCTGATTAACTCTTATTTATTATTTTGTACTTGAGGAAGTTGGTAAATTGGGTTCGCAATTTGAAGGCATGAAGTTGAAGTTGAACTTATAAAGTACATTGGTAAATGTGATTGTTCTTAGAAAGTCATATGTATTTTCAGGCTGACAACACAGATTCCTCTACCGGCCCAACAAATAAAGCATCACCGCCATCACAGTCACTTCCCCTTAAATGGGCACACCCCATTTCAGCCCCCGAGAATGGTTGTATCCTTGTTGCTACAGAGACGCTCGATGGAGTTCGCACCTTTGCGAGGACTGTCGTACTTCTACTCAGATCTGGAACAAGGAACCCGCTGGAGGATCCCTTTGGAGTCATTATAAATCGACCACTGAACAAAAAGATGAAACATATGAATCCCACGTTAAATGAGTTGACAACAACATTTGCCGACTGTCCTTTGTATTTCGGCGGTCCCCTTGAAGCAACTATGTTTCTGATGAGAGCTGGGGAAAAAATCGAACTTCTTGGCCTTGGGGAGGTGATACCAGGAGTGTATTTTGGCGACAGAAACAGTTTGGATGCCGCCGCAGCCTTGGTGAAAAAGGGGAAACTTAGGCCTCAGGATTTTGGATTTTTTATGGGAAATGTTGCATGGCAGCTGGACCAGTTAAGAGAAGAAATCGAATCTGATTTCTGGTATGTTGCTGCTTGTAGTGCAAACTTGATAGCTGATGTTTCAGAAAATTCTTCCTCTGATAGTTTGTGGCAAGAGGTTCTTCAACTAATGGGGGGCCATTACTCGGAATTGAGCCGCAAACCTAACGAAGATATCTAGCGCAAAGCTGATGAGTTCCCTTTGTGTGAGGTGAGGTGATTTTTCAAAATTGAAGGCACCACTCAGCATTGAGGCAAAAGCCCAAGCAAGATATCTGGTCCTTCACTGAAAATCAAGGCTGTTCATCAATGGCAAGTTGGACCTAAATGTACAGTAGTAAACTTATAGATATTAAGCAGTTATTTTTTCTCTACGTGATAAAGAGTGAAGTTGTTTTCGAATGCTAGCCAGAGAGATTTTATGCCCTGAATAATATTATTGGCTTCACTTGATTCGATTGCATCTTTCTTGTCGATTGGAGCTTAGAAATACAGGTTTATAATGTCAACACATCATTTTTTTTGTGGCCTCCTTTTGCTTCACACATGTTTGCAAACTCTTACATTTTCTTCGAAGGTAGAGGGGAAGTAACTACATGGTATGCAGTCCCCATATCACACACCAGGATTGGACTCGCACAAAAGTATTAATCAACCACTCCTCAGCATCAATTCCGGTGTGCACCATGGGCACCTCCGCTCTCCGGCCAGCACCTGGCTTCATTGTAGTTCTGGTAAAAGTTGTATGTTTCAGATGTGACTGTTGAAATTTTCTGCTTATGTTAAAACTGAGGAACTATGGAGACCGTATATGGCACACGCGGAAAAGGCAACAAAGTCTGCACAAAAACTATGTGTTTGATTTTAATTGGCTCACTGGCCAACACTTTTGGGCCAGATAGACACCTGTCATTTCGTCCGGTTCGCATGCTCACTCTGCGTGAGCTATATCATTTCTGGGAACTATGTGCGTGCTACACTAGACAAATCCACATGCTTGCGAGAAAACTACAAGAGAATTTTGTACTCAGATGGACCGTGCATCAGCCACATTTGCCGATAAAGCAAACTGTGATCATTATTTCCTTCTTTAAGCAACAGTATTACTAAAAGTTCGAAATTTTTCATAACAGCTGTTTCTCTTCTCATGAGCATTTCTCCTGCAGAATTAATCCAATGTTCTGTTCCTGTCTACCCGTGCCTTCCGCACCGCCTCCTGGATTTGCCTTTCGTGCTCTTTTAGCATGTCTTCCATATTTCCTCCTGGTTGCATCAATGGTCCAGAGAAAATTATCCTGTTTTTCTTAGGTACATAACCCTGGAAGATGAGGAAAGCAATGAAACTATGAGATTTCGGATGCGAATGAATACGGCTGAAAGTACTGGAGCAACCGGCAATTACCATGGAGTCATTGGTAGAAGTAGCCCGTCTGACATCCTTGGAATGATAATCAGTAGAGTTCATATTTGGTCGGCGCACTTGAGAACCTCCCCTTGTGAGCTCAACAGGATGGTGAGAGCTCAATGTCCGTGATGCGACTGAATGAAAAGAATCATCCTGCATCTTTTTACTACAAGAGTATCCAACTGCAGTGGGGTGTATAGCTGAATTAGAATGAGAAATTCCATTCTTCACTCGCGGCGGCTCAATAGGGAAGCCGGTTCCACTGTCCTCTACCGGGTTGTACTTGTAGCTTGTGCACTTACTTGATTGTCCCTGTTTGATCAAACTCCCCGGTCATGATTATGAACAATGAGAGGAACAAGGCAAAAGGAGAAGAATGTAATGTAATAGATGAAGAGAACCTGTCCTTCCTGATTGCCCTTATGTTTTCTCGAACTGATTCTGCCATTCTCGGCTCCACGCCCTTTAACGCTCTCTTCTTTTTGCCTTGAGATAGACAAAAGAAACGTTTTGCCTTGATGCATTCATTGAATATACATTTGAATAGGGCTTGCTGGTAAGAAGTTACCTTTTAGTTTCTTCATCTCTAATCTTAGCATCAAGTTCCTTACTTGGTGGATATTTTGGAAGACTAGATGGATCACATGGCAGGGGATGCTTCATAAAAAACTGAAAAAACAAGTCCAGCAACAGAAAAATGAATGATGATGTTTTGCTTTACCAACTCCAGGAACCAATTCCGGAGTACATTGCCCGAAGAGCTACGCACTTTTTTTCAATATGGAAAAGTACCTCACTCTTGAGTGCAGATGCAGCAGTACCCCTTTCTTCTGGATCAATGGAGAGGAGAATTTCTACAAGAGCCAGTGCTGATGCTGGCAAGTCTTTGAATGTATCAGCGACCCGGCGCTTGTACTGGCTCCGTGATTTGAAGCTAGTAGCATGTGGCAATTTTGCCTTCCTCCAATAAGTCTCTGTAGGTGAACCACAGAGTTTGAATATCTTGTGCATTTGCTCCACCTACAACAAGTGCAACATTATGGTACGTATATCATTTAAGCTGTGCAGTGCAGACTCTGTAAATGTGAGCGGCCTAGGCCGGTATTCGGACAGCGGAGGGAGTCTGTTGAGTGCCAAGGCAGCCGACCGCCTTCTCGAACAGAAGTAATAAATTGCTACCTACCTCCGTTCTACCAGGCATTATGGGTTTCCCAGCAAATGATTCAGCAAGTATAACACCGAAACTCCACAAATCAATAGCTGGTCCATAATCTGTTGCTCCTAACAACAGCTCAGGAGCTCTATACCAGAGAGTTACCACCCTACTGGTTAGTGGCTGCTTTTGGCCAGGCTCGTAAAAATTAGCCAGCCCGAAATCGCCAATCTTGAGAACTCCATAGTTGTCCACCAGTAGATTTGAGCCTTTGATGTCTCGATGTAGAACACCTCGAGCATGGCAGTGTTCGAGTCCGCATAAAATCTGCTTCATTAGGCATTTTACCTGCAGGCAACTCACAAATCCCATGTGAGAAAAAAGGTTATCGAATCCAAATCCCCTCCGGCTAACCGCATTTATAAACTTCCAAGAAAGAGCAATGTTCACACCTGTGGCTCGGTAAACTTGACCTTTGGAGATGCTAAAAGTCCAGCAAGATCGTGCTCCATGTATTCAAATACAAGGTACAAGCTTCCTGACACTCTTGATGTTACCACTGCTTCCAGCTTCATAACATTTGGGTGATCTAGTCTACGGAGGATGTTGATCTCCCTTGCCATGAAACGAACACTTTCTGGATCCATATTAACAAATCTTACTTTTTTCATTGCTACAATCTTATTGTACTGAAGGTCGCGAGCCTTGTAGACAGTACTGTACGTTCCTTGGCCAATCTACATAGAAGCAGGCAAACACAATTCAACCACACAAACCAGAACAAGTTTCATTCATCACGTCTTATGCAGCAGCCACTAGGAAGTATATATTCCAATCTGAACAAGTTTATCTACTGTAGAATCAATATGTCGCATGTATGTATTACTAAGGTGATAGATTGCAGTACTACATTCCTATTTAACTTAGTTGATACATATGTATGAATTCCGCGTGGGACATTCCAACAATACCACAACTCAAACAAAAGATCTAATAAACACATACTTATACATGCATCCTTAAGACGACAGGTACAACGATAAGAACTTACGTCTCCTGAATTGAGAATGTCGTTGGATGAATAAGAGAAGCCAAAAGGATTACCTTATTCAGTTTCTCATAAGAGTCTGCACTTCTTGGAGACCATCCTTTAATCGCTTCCCCTGCAACTGAAGCCAGCCATGACGGCCATCCAGCAGCAACCTGCTCGGCTTTTGTACCGTGAGGCATACTAACAATCCTAGACACTGTCTGTTGTTGGCTCCCATTCACTTGCCCCAGATCCATGGTTGAATGCCTCCGGTGACCATTTCGAGGCCTTTCAATAAATCTGTTCTTAGCATCGTCGTCCAAGTTTGCAGCCGGAGCAGAACTCACATTCAAGTCTACCGTTGTCTTGGATTTTGAATGAAGAGAACCTTCATTTTTGGATTTAATCGATTCTTGCACATCTTCATCTCTCTTCAAAGGTGGAATCACAGGTACTGGAGATTTCCATGTTTGTATTACTTTCTCCTTCTCCTTCTCAACAACATAATCATTTGCGTTAGATTCTTTGGAGCAAAGGCAGCCCATTTTCACCCAGAGTCCTCACAATGCAAAAACAGCCTCTGCAACCTCAGGGTGTATGATCATTTAAATCATGACGAAAAAAACAAGAATCTTGATACCAACCCCACCAAAGGTTATTACCACCTCTTGAAAATTCCAAGAGCAGAATCCCCTTTGGTGTGAACAAAAATTCAACTCCTCAACAGAAATCCCAGGAATTAAACCCAGAATCGCATGCAGCAATAAATGTCTATCTTGTTGATCCAGGGATAATGTCCCTCCCGATCCGTAAGATATCACGAAGAAGAATTATTCACAGACTCTCCAACCTTAATTAGAATGAAAATCCCAGACCAGAATCTAGGTCTTCGTCCAAAGGTTTACATATGAATGGACTCTTATTCATATAAATTCAAACCCAGAAAATCAAAATGTGCATTAACAGGGTCATGCCTATGAATTGACACAAGAATTCTGGTCTGATGTGTGGAGGTAACTAATGAGAAACTTTAGGTCCACATTTCCCCCCTTGAAAATTCAGCAATCACAAGCCTAAGAAATCAAAAAAAAAAAATCACTACATTTTGTCACAGAAGCATATTTAGACAGAAGGAATCAAATAAGATATTTTCTTTTAGTAAATCCTCCATTTGCTTGATCATTCAAACGGGCAAGAAAAAGAGAGATTTCCGGGACGTGTGAGCGGCTAAATCTGCGGTTGACCGTTGGTGTTTATAAAACAGTCCAAGCTGGGTTTTTTGAAAGTCATACACATAACACAATCCTCTATTTTTAGTATCCTTAAGTCCTACAATCATGAGTTTCCTGTTGCAGAAACTCCGAGGAAAAACTTATCCAGTGTTCTGTTTACAGAGTTTACCTCTCCAACCAACACGTGTACTAAACCTTCCCCAGCATGCAGCAACGCTGTTCATCTCCAGACACCTTTAGCAAATCAATCCAAGAAAACACCCATAATTTTCTGATAGCGAGTGAACAGGTTCTCCATTTCGTCTGGATCTTTGATTCATCGGGTGCTGTTTGGGTTTCTGTAGAGGATGATGGACTTGATCAACACCGTGCTCAACTTTTTCGTTCAGCCAGCAAGCCTCCTGCTGCTAGCGTTTTCATGGCCGACTCTGTTTTTCATCAACACATGTGATATAAGCTTTACAGCACGCATTACCACAACGAGAACATGGAGAACAAGGTGGTGCTCATCACGGGTGCTTCATCAGGCAACGGAGAGGTCAGATTCTTGAAATGATATCCAACATTTTGCTTTATTTTTTCTTCCGGAGATTAACATGGGTTTTGAGACTACAGCAAATTGCTTAGCAATACTCTTGGGATTTCCGTAGGATAACAAGTAGGAAACATATTACTTCTTCTTGGGCTGGGATCTCGTATCCCTATGTGCGCGTCCTGTATTAAAACGCGCCACTCTCCCTTCGGAAGGGCGGCGAGCGGCACAACCGCACCCAATTGTAGCCCGTCCTTCCGCCGCTGAGGCCGAAGAAGATGGCTGTGATGCATCAGCAACCTTGCACGTGACTGTCCTAAAGGTGCTGCAAGAAGATGATGGGATAGATTTGGAAGTGGGTTTTGTTAGTGGAATAAAATGGTAATGGAAGAATATGGGTGCTGCAGTGACCATCAAGGTAGTTATGGAAGGTAAAAGGCCCGTGACATTTAGGGTTCAGTTTAGTATTTAGATTGATAGAAATGATACAGGTACATAATGCTTTTGTACATAATTTATACATAGTTGGATTTTATTTTTTTTGATAAGTAATATGACTTTGTATTAATGTCTGGTTTTGTACATATTTACAAAGTCTGCCCTTTTGCAGATTTCTTTACCCAATTCTCCTCATTTACAAGTTTTTCGCCAGACTATGGTTTGCTTCTCTGCACCATTAGCTAAAACCGACAGAACTGCAAATCTTTTTGCCCAATCGCCATGTTAGCCATAGTTTTAGCTTCAATTTCTCCACCAGTTCCTCAATTTGCGTTGCTTCCTGCTCGAAGATCATCTGGTTTCTTGCCCTCCAGATAAACCAAGTCGCATACTGCCATACCGAATTCTAGAATCGCATTGGCCAGGAATTGTGGGGCAATCTCGAATTGAAGCATGTGGTTCTCAGGTTCCTCCGCTAGAATCAACGGTAGGTCTAGCCAAGTGTATATTTTTTCCCACACTTGTTTTGATACTTGACATTCAAGAAATAGGTGATTCACTGACTCGTGTTCCAGATTGCATAAGGGACAGATCGGCGAGTCCACTGTTATTCCCCGTCGTGCGAGATTATCCACCGTTGGGATCCGATTCGTCAACAGCTTCCAATTAAAAGCACATATTTTTGCTGGTAAGAATTTGTTCCACACCTTTGCAATTGATGTTGGGGCTAGATTTTGCTGCCATTCAGCTTCCATCAGTCCTTTGTATATTTCTGCAGCATTGTACTTACCGTCTGCTGTTCCACTCCATTTCCATGAATCAGGGGATTCTTCTGGGGATGATGCCTGGGATAAGGCGTTCATCAATTCAACAAGTCGGGCATCCTCAACATTATTCAGTGGGCGATTCCATTGCCAAAACCATTGCCAGTCTGTCAGGTATACCCCTTTGTCTGCTACCATAATGTTTTTATTAGAAGTTAGACTGTACAGCTCAGGGTATATTTCTGCCAGTGGGGTTGTGTCTAACCAGGGGTCTGTCCAGAACTTAGTTCTTTCTCCATCCCCCAATTGCTTGTTTAGTTTTCCATAGAACCATTCCTATGTTAGAATCGTTTTTTGTAGGTCTTTCCACCAGCCAGAAATCTTCCTGGTAGTTGGCTGAGTGTTGAATTTGATGCTTGTCACTGTAGGATTTCCGTATAGAGATTTGATAGCTTTTATCCAGAGAGCATCTACTTCGGTATGATATCTGTGTCCCCACTTGCCTAATAAAGCTTCGTTGAACTGCTTCAGATGTCTAACTCCAAGTCCTCCCTTGGCTTTTGGACAGCATATTGTCTTCCAGCTTGCCCAGGAGATCTTACGCCCACCGTTTACAGACCCTCCCCATAGGAAGTTCGTCATTAACTTTGTCATTTTCCGGAGGATGCAAGCTGGAGCTTTGTAGATTGATAGGTAATAGAGGGGGATTGAGGTTAGAACAGATTTCAGCAACACAATTCTTCCTCCAAATGATAGATATCTCTTCTCCCAGCCCTGCAATCTGCGTTCTAGGTCTTCAATCACTGGCTGCCATGTTCTGGCTTTCCTTTGATCCGCTCCAATTTCAACACCTAAATAGATGAAAGGTATTGTGCCTGGTTTGCAGTTCAGCTCACTGGTATGTCTCATTCACGGGATGTTTTCAAGGAAAACTATGGAAGCAAATTGTTCATACCATTTGGTAAGCAACCATGTGGTATCTATGGAAAGAATGAAACTGTGTACGTTTCGATTCTGAAGGTATCAATGAAGTAACAAAGATGGTTAAAATTCAGATTTGGTACTGGATCCAAGCTTATGGAGAAGTTCCCCCGAGTCATACATTGGGAGACTGACAGAGTGATCCTGCAGTAATTTTTGAAACAATGATGTAGCAATATTTTTGTACATATATTACGAGATTCGCAGCTTACTCAAAAACTTGTAAATATATAACTTGTAACAGTTTTTCGTGGAATGAAATTTACTTACAAAAAAGATCATGGTGTACTCCGAGTTTGAAAAGGACACGTTGCTCCTAGTTGGTTTGCTGACTGCCTCTCGTGAATTTTCATGTTGAAAATGTGTATTATTATTTTTTTCTTGCACGCATAAATGCGTGTATACTTTTTTTTTCGAGTGTATGGGTTTAATTTTTTTTGATAAGTCGTATATGGGTTTAATTGATTTGGGAATGATGTTGGGAGTTTGATTACGAATCAGAGCAAATAATAACTAAACCCACCTGGGTCAATGTTGAAAATCGGCGATGGAAAGGGGGGAATCAAGTGGAGAGGGTGCCAACAGCTGGGCTACTACAGAAAAATCTCCCAGATTTCATAAAGAACCGCTGCTGAAAAGCAATCTCCTTCATATCGAATTTTCCTCCAACATGGATTGAGAAAGAAATGTGGTCTTTCTTCAAATCCTACGAGGAGGTTCGCGACATCTATGCCCCGAGTAGATTGCACATCAACAGGAAGCAATATGACTGTGTTCGCTTCAATCAAAATTGCAATCTGGAGGAGCTACTGAAATTTCTTAATGGGTGTCGAGTCAGAACATGTTAGTTGCAGTTCAGTAGAGCCAGAGAACCAGGAAAAGTGCTACCACACAAAACACCTCACTTCAGAGCTGTTTCTAAGAGATTGTTAGCGAATGAAGGATTAGAGGTTCCCACAGAAACATTGAACTACTCACCTCAACCTGGTGTTTTGCTGTCGTTTGAAACTTGTTTGGTTGGACTACCTGCACCCAAACTATACCTGAATACAATTAATAGCATACTGACCCAATAAGATTATCAAGGACGCACTATGGTGAGACTGGAGGGAGGTGAAGTCTTGGTGAAACTTACAAGTGTAGAGATGAAATTACCACTTCTGAATGATGGTAAGGTTAAGGAATTCTTGTGTGTGATTAATCTTCGACCCTGGAAAGTTGTTAATGGAAATATGGTTAGACCGATTTGGCTTTGTATAAGTGGAACCCCCTCCACTCTTGGTCTGAGCAATTCTTCAGATGTGTAGTTTCAATAACAGGTGATGTTCTTCCAATGGATGAGAAAACATCTCGGGGAACATATGTGCAATATGGCATGATCCAAGTTCTGTCGACCTCCTCTGAGCTCATATGGGAAAAGGTTAAAATCATAACCGATGCTTAGAATTTCGATATTTGCATCGAAGAAGAAACTGATGCAAATATCTGATGATGTATAACTGTTTTTTGGGTGTATGGTTTAATTGATTTGGATTCTTGGAGGTGATGTTGGGAGTTTGATTAGGAATCAGAACAAATAATAAGTACGGTAAACCATAAAAATTTTTTATCCAACCTTTATAATTAGATTCAGAATTCTAATCGTTGCCATCAGATTCACATTATTTGGACGAGTACGATTAAAATTCTGAACCTAAGACTCATTAATTTGAATATAAATTCTGGAGGAGAATTTTTTTGGATGAACCATTGCTAGTCAAAGATTTTGCAGTAGATTCTTAAGCTATATAAAAAATTACTAAATAAGAATTCAATTAAAAAAAGAACCAGCAAAACTTAAATTAAATCGGCATCTGAAATGAGAACACTAAATTGAAATTTGAACTGAATATACTCTAATTATGAAACCCCGTTCCCATTCAGGAAGAATTTATATGAGATTGAAATTTAGAATTATAATGATTTTTTAATTTTTTGGGATAAAAACCAATTTCATTTAGATGCTAAGATGTGTCAACCGGTAATTTAATATCCTAAATATCAAAATAGATTTGATAATTAAATACGAATACAAAATCATATCTTTATAGCGGAAGCGTGGTCGATCGTAATATTCCAGTTGAACAGATCTTCAAGCGGGCTACCAGAATCTCGGTGGTATTCCACAACTCAAAACTCTCATTCCGAGATGATGAGGCAACACTTCGAAAAAATTATGAAAACTTGATTCTCAACACATGAGCATAAGATTTAGCGTTCAAGCTTATGTTAGGATTTGAGAATCTCCTTATTCATAAGAGTAGACATAGGCCAAGAGTAGACATGGATCAAGTATGGGTTAAAGCTCAATTAATGTAATAATTATTTAAATCACAATTAAACACATTAATTACAATTTAATTCTTATTTTTTATTTAATTCTTAATTATACTTTGTCGTTTTTACGTGAATGTCCGACAGCTCCCACTCGGGTACATAAGCCGTACTGTTTAACGTAATAACGCATTTGTCTAACAGCTCCCACTCGGCTACACAAACCGCATCCTAACAGCTCTCACTCGACTACACAAGCCAGAATATGTTGTTCAAACTTTCTCTCGACGGTTCATACGAATAATGAGTTGTGCGACCAATATTCGTAAGAAGTAATGTCATGTTAAGTCATCATCAAACTAACATGACATTTTCAAAATGCTGATATCCCAAATCCTCTTTACATCACCGATAACTACGAATTCCTTTTAAGCTATACAATATTTGATTACATACATTATGTAATCGTCCGGACAAATATGGTGAGTAAGACAGATTGTTCCTTAGACACTAATGACCATTTATATCAATTCGACTACTTTCCTAACATGGTCTGCATGATTGTTAAGAACCAAAGTCGTTGGATTCATACTATAGTAGCATCATCAAGCCTCAACTTCAAGTCATGGCTCTAAGTCGAAGAGTAACGCTCAGGGTTGACAAAAAAATCATGTGATCACACAATGACAATCAGGGAAAAACTATTGTCATTTTCACAACGGTCGAACTATAGCACACACAGTGTGTTATGTGTGTCATGGTATGACTCCCACTCAGATGGGCATGTCACGGATTTTATACCATGCAAATGTAGCCATTGATAAAAATATCTAGTCTTTATCCTATACATTCGACTTTTAAGTTTAATGTGAACCAGTTATATCATATTCGATTCTCTTGGAATCTCATTTCATACCTACTGCAGTGACTGATTTCAACTCTATCAGTCTCAACCTTCCTACTACACAAGCATAAGGGTGATTCCTCGTGTGATAGAGCTAATCGTAAAGCTTTGTGACATTCTATATTGTGCTTTTGTAATTGATTTGCAAACTCATAATAATTGACTAACGTGATAAAGAAACGTCTTTCTATTTCACTGATCAATTCATTACATAAACACGTCCTCTTACATTTCTACAAGATGCCGTCAAACCCTACGAATTTCTAGACTCATGATATGAGCTCTAAACATATCTCTAGGAATGAGTTTGCTCATTGATTTTGCAATTATCTTGTCGGAATGAATATACTTGAATGTGATATGCCTGTCGTCCAAAACAAAGCAATATCTTTTCTTGATGTGCTTTGTCATCCTATGAAACTTTGGATCCTTAGCGAACAAAATTGCTACAGTATTTATCGCAATAAAGACCATACTATATTTCCATAGTTGACATAGCAATGCAGTCTTACTTATTACTACATATGATATGACTCCTCCACCAAGGATGATGTGATATCTAAAGGTGAATTTGGACTTACCAAGACGCCTCCCAATCGGCATCCATGTATCCTCTTGAATACATATCTCTACCTTAATTACACAATTATATCAGTCATACCACATAGGTAACGAACGATTTACTTAACTGCTTGCCAATGAGCAGGTCCCTGCTTTCTTTGGTGACGACTCACCAGTCCAACCACGAAACAAATGTCCAGTCGTGTACATAACATGACATACATTAAATTTCCTATAGTACTTGCATAAGGAACTGTGCTCATCTCTTCATTCTCTTTATCTGTTTTGGGGTCTTGCTCGAGACTTAGTGCCAAACTCTTATCAACAGGAGCACCAACATGTTTCGAGTTATGCATCCTGAATCGCTCTAAGATTTTGTTTGTTGAGACAGTCCCAACAATATCTTAAAATGATTTCTGCAAATCTCAACTCCTAGGACGTACCTAGATTCACCCATATCCTTTATCTCGAAGACAGAGGACAGACATAGTTTAATGGAGTCGATCTTTTCCATTTTGTTTCCGACCAATAGTATGTTATTGATATATGGAAAACGAAACTAGATTCATTCTTTTGTCCTGACATACACACAATGGTCCTCATCAATCATGATGAATCCATATAACGTGATGGCTTCATGAAATTAGAGGTACCATAATCTGAAAGACTGTTTTGAATCATATATGGATCTTTTAAGAAGACACACTTGTCTTCTTTCCCTGCTGAGACAAACACGATAAGTTGATCCATGTAGATTTTTTTCCTCAAAAACCTTATTGAGAAAGACATTTTTTACGTCCATTTACTATAATTCGATATCCAAATGGACAACCAAGGTCAGAAGTAGCTGAATAGAGATCATTCTCACCACAGAAAAAATACCACTTCGTAGTCAATACCCCCAGATTGGGTAGAGTCTTTCGCCACGAGTTGGGCTTTGAACTTTTCGATTGATTCATCCATATCGTGCTTAATTAGGATACCCATTTGCATCTAGTTGGTTTTCGACATTTTGGTAGATCGAATATTTTTCAAACCTCATTTATTTTCATTGTATCCATACATCCTTTATGGCACTAAACCATTTTCACTATCGGGCTAGTCCATGTTCTCACGATAAAAAGTGGACTTTTATACTTCAAAATGTACGTAGAAGAACAAATCTTTCACAATCCGAAAATATCCTAAAGGAACTCATCCATCAAATGACAGTATTTTCAACTACCATTGTCAAAGAGTCACTCCCACTAACCCCAAAGTCGATGGAATTTGTAGCTACATCTGTATTAGGTACAAAAGGTTGCTAATCAACTTGCATATTCGAATGACCACTCCCACTAACTCGTTGGTCGGTGGAATTTGTAGTCTCATTAGTTGAAGGTATTAGAGACTACTGTTGAGGACTAACCTCATTTGCATTTACACCTTCATTTGACAAGCTCGCACTTGCAATATGCGGGAGTTCTTAATCAAATTACCTATTCGAAAGGACCACTCCCACTAAACCATTTGTCAGTGGAATTTGTAGTCTCATAGGTAGAAGACATTGAAGATTGCTACTAAGCACTGACCTTATGTGCATTCTCACCTTCATTAGGAAAGCATCGTCTTGCAAAATGCAAAATCGCACAATCTTTTGTTTTTTTGGTGAAACATATTCTACCCCATACCAAGAGATAGTGGCAGTTCTCATTGTAACTCATACAATTGACCGCCCTATCTTATATCACCGATAGTTGGAAACTGATCTCTCTAATATCTCAATATTGCGACTATCAATTCCAATCATGTCTCCATTCAAATATTTACCGAATAATGCATATCATCTCGCATGTTCAGGATGACGAATGAACATTCATTTGGTTGCTCTTAGACCAAGTTTCCATGTTGACGGGTTTGGTCATGCACATAGCTGTCGAACCGCATGGTTGTATATTGTCTAAGATTGACTTCCTCCCATTCTATAACTCATACGGAGTGGTGGACACACTTGTACTTGGTAAACAATTGAGGATATTTATTGCCATAAGCAATGCATATTCTCAAAGGTTTATGGATAGGTTAGCTTGTGCCATCATGAACCTAACCACGTCAAATAAAGTTTGATTCCTGCATTCCTTAACAACGTTTTGCTACGGAGTGTATGGAATAGTAAATTTTCTTACAATGCCCTTTTCATCACAATATCCTCTGAACAAATCAAAAAAATATTCGCAACCACGATTAGTCCTTGAAGTGTAAACTTTTCGGTCCAACTGTGTTTCGACTTTCACCACTTAGAGCTTGAACATATCGAACCCTTCATTGCAGTGAGATAACATGCACACGTAACAAAAACGTGAATAATTATCTGAAAGATGAAAAATGGAAGACCTATGACATACTTTACGCATATGGGCAAATATCGGGATGAACTAGATAAAAAAGGATTAATGACTCGATAAGCCTTACTAAAAGACTTTTTGCTAGCCTTGCTACCTAAGCAAGGTTCATACATAGACACTTTAGCCCTTGTACTGAGGTTTAAAAGACAGCTTTTAGCTAGTGTATTAAGCCTATCTTGACTAATCAAGTCTTAAGCCATTTTATA
>JAOYMZ010000019.1:769962-791678 GCA_025802335.1 Pinguicula primuliflora | reverse complement strand
TGATGGCCTTTAGACTGAAAATCCAGCCTTCTGCGAATGGAATCGGAAGGATCAGTTTGTTCTTGCTCTAATCAACGGTTCACTGTCGACCGAAATTCTACCTGAAACTTTCGGCCTCACGAGTGCTGCTGCGGTTTGGGACAAGTTGTCTCGCAAATTTTTACCCAAAAATGTGTCCCGAGTATTGAATCTCAAACGTCGTCTGCAAAATCTCAAACAAGGTAATCAAACCTGTGCTGCATTCCTTCAATCCGCTAAATTGCTTAGTGCAGAATTATCAGCAGCAGGCCATACGGTAACTGATGATGACCTGATTGACTACATCATCGGAGGATTCTCGCCCGCCTTTCAAATGCTTATCCCGCATATCTCCTTCGCACGGCAGCTCTCCACCCTTTCCATGGATGATTTTGAAAGCGAGCTTCTTACCTATGAGTGTCTCATCAACGTCCCGACCGTCCCTAAACCCGACGTTGTCGCACTTTGGTTGTCTAAGGATACGATTGAATACGGCGATCCTAGGTCATTCCTAGCTCGAGGCTCCTTTCGTGGTGGACGAGGACGATTTTCCGGTGGCGGACGGTATGGTAGAGGTTATAATCGTGGGAGAATTAGTACTGGAGGCGGCACCCGATTCTCCCAGCCGACATTCAACCCTCGGTCTCATTACGGTGGTTCTGGATTTCAGTCGCGAGCACAGACGGGATTACTCGGGCCGGCTCCTCAGACGAGACTGAATAATAGCCCAGTTCGAAACCTTGGAGGTTTGGGCCAAATTAATCAAGGAGAAAATAGGGCTGGAGGCCCAGAAATGGGTAGTGAAAATCTGAACGTTTTGGGCCAGGCTGGACAGAATTTTGACCGCCCAAATAGGGCAACGTACTCTTATTCTCACGGAGGCCCAAGTAACATTAATCCGTATGCCTGCCAGATTTGCAGAGGCAAAAGTCATACTGCACTAGATTGCTTCAATCGGATGAATCATACATTTCAGGGTCGATACCCACCCGCAAAACTCATGGCCATGACCGCACAATCTCAGACCACCTTTGACAATGGTTTGTGGTTCGCAGATTCAGGGGCAAATAATCATATTACTAATGATTTGGCCACTCTTTCCTTGCAGGAATATTATTCAGGAGGGAATGAGGTTGTTGTAGGTAATGGCGACTCTCTAAAAATCAAGCACACTGGTTCACTGCATTATCCAACTCCCTCTGGTTCTCTTAAGTTTTCCAATGTCTTTCATTGTCCCGATGCTTTTGCTAAATTATTATCTGTCTATAACTTCTGCTGGGATAATGATTGTTTCTTTATCCTGACTAAATATGGTTATTTTGTGAAGGACAACAAAATGGGGAGGACACTCCTGCAGGGGCCTAGTGTTAATGGACTCTATCCAGTGGACCTGTCGAAAACCTCTTCTCATCTCAATTATGCACTGACGGGTATGGTTGGTGTGAAGGCGTCCTTTAACAATTGGCATGAAAGACTAGGTCATACAGCTGCCTCCATAGTTCGTCATTTAGTTCAAAATAATGATTTACCTGTATCAGGATCTTGTTGCTCGGATTTCTGTGATGCATGTCCCCTAGGCAAAAGTATACAACTGCCGTTTTCTTCTTCTACTCATTGCTCGCATTTCCCTTTAGAATTAATTCATTCAAATGTATGGACTGCCTCGATTTCGTCCAATACTGGGTATCGCTACTATGTTATATTCATTGATGATTTTTCACGGTTTTCATGATTATATCCCCTTATTCGGAAATCCGATGTGTTTAAATGCTTTCTTGAATTTAAAGCTCTTGTTGAAAATCAATTTTCTTACAAAATCAAACAATTTCAAAGTGATGGGGTGGTGAATATGTGTCAACTATTTTTAAAACATTTTTAACTAAACATGGTATAATGCATCGCATTTCGTGTCCACACACATCACAGCAGAATGGGGTGGCAGAGCGTAAGCATCGCCACCTCGCAGACATGAGTCTATGTCTGTTGGCACGTGCAAATATACCCCACACCTATTGGCCTGATGCTATTTTCACTGCCAACTACATTATTAATCGATTACCCACACCACTACTGAAGTGTGCCAGCCCGTACTTGTTACTCTATGGGACAACATCTGACTATTCGACATTTCGAGTCTTTGGGTGTGCGTGTTATCCTCTACTTCGACCCTATAACATCACCAAGTTTATGTATCGAAGTAAGAAGTGTGTGTTCCTAGGGTACAGTACTCAGCACAAAGGATACAAATGTTTTGAACCTTTAACTAAGAGAGTCTACATATCCCGTAACGTCATTTTTGATGAGCGGAATTTTCCGGGTATCACTGGCTCGGACCACAGCACTACCTCGGCAAGGGAATCTTCCCCCATTTTGCTGCCCTCATCAGGTATTCATATCCCACCTAGCACTTCATCTCTATTTGACTCATCTGTGTTTGCTCCTGTTATAGAGTCACCATTGCTGGCTGACGCCACACTGACTGCCAATGATGCCTCAACCGGTGGTATGCCGCAAGGCCTTAACCCATCTGCAGCTGAGTCCTCATTGGCGGATGGCCCTGAGTCAGCTCCTGAGTCAGTCCCTACTCCAGATACACCTTGTGACTCATCTGAAGACGCGATCGTTCCGACAGGGCTCACCCTCGAGGGAATGGGTGGTACGTCTTCGGGCCTTAACTCAACTAGTCTCTCGGAAGTGGACCCATGTCTAGGACGGTCGGCCAGTCTAGATTTGTCACTTGGTCCATCTGGTGTAAGCCTTTGCTCTAACCCTCATATTATTCCTCATAATTCATCACGTCCCGTCACTCGATCTCAGACTGGTTCACTTAAGCCTAAGTCATTTTCTGATTTTCATACGTACTTTGCTTCCAAGTATCCCAGATGTACTCTAACCAGTGTGCAGATTTCTAGAGAACCGACTACTTACCTACAGGCCAGGGCCTCTCCTGAATGGTGTACTGCTATGAAAGAGGAGTATGATGCATTGATTGCTAACTCCACGTGGTCGTTTTGTCCTCGACCTACGAATCACAACGTCATCTGGAACAAGTGGGTCTATAAAATCAAGACCAAGCCTGATGGCTCCATTGAAAGATATAAGGCTCGACTAGTGGCTCGAGGATTTGAGCAAACCTATGGTCTTGACTATGAAGAGACGTTCAGTCCAGTGATCAAACCTTCTATTATCCGCCTACTTCTATGTCTGTCAGTACAGTTCAGTTGGCCTGTTCGTCAGCTTGATGTCTCTAATGCATTTTTCAATAGCATTCTTCACGAGGAAGTCTATATGGAACAACCAGCTGGTTTTGTCTCATCTACTCACCCTAATTATGCCTGTCGATTGCATAAGGCTCTCTATGGCCTCAAGCAGGCCTCTCGTGCATGGTATGTCATGCTGTCTAATTGTCTTCTTGAGTATGGATTTCAGTGCTCACAACTGGATACGTCACTCTTCACATTTCATCAGTCAGATGTGCACATCTATATTCTTGTATATGTTGATGATATTTTGGTGACTGGTACACACCAGAATCTGATTGATGCCCTGGTTCGATACCTTGGGTCCCGATTCAAGCTTCATGACCTGGGTGAGTTGAGCTATTTTCTTGGGATGCATGTAACTCGTGACAAGGAGTGTCTGCACGTTCGGCAAAGCAAGTATATCCTTGAATTATTGGAAAAAACGTGGATGCTTGGTGCAAAGCAAATTCGGTCTCCCTCCTTCACAGACTCGCGCACTAAAGATTCTCAAGGAGATCCTCTCTCTCCTGCAGAGACAAGTGTATATCGTAGCACAGTAGGGGCTCTTCAGTATTGTACTCTTACTCGTTCAGAGATTGCATTTCAAGTTAATCAGCTGTGCCAACACCTACAACAGCCTAACTCCACTCACTGGCAAGCTGCCAAGCGAGTGCTTCGATATCTTAAAGGATCAATCGATCATGGGTTGCTACTCACCAAAGCCTCATCCACTGATTTTAGACTTCAGGCCTTCTGCGATGTTGACTGGGTCGGAGATCGACATGATCGATTGTCCACTTCCGGATATGGTGTCTTCTTGGGCCCTAACTTGATATCTTGAACAGCTAAGAAGCAAACTGTGGTTGCTCGCTCCAGCACTGAAGCAGAATATCATGCGCTAGCCCATACTACAGCTGACTTGTATTGGATTCGAATGATCCTTAGAGATTTGTGTGTTCGGTTACCTCATGCACCTACGATCTGGTGCGACAACATGGGTGCCATGTCTCTAGCCTCAAATCCGATTTTTCATGCTCGAACCAAACATATTGAGGTTGACTATCATTTCATTCGTGAAAATGTGCTCAACAAGGATATTCAGTTGCAGTACATTCCTACCAAAGACCAAATTGCGGACATATTCACCAAAGGCCTAGGAACATCTCGATTTCTGAATCTCAGAGACAAGCTAATGATTCAGTCCTTACCCATTAGCTTGAAGTGAGGTGTTAAGGAAGTCAATAAAGGTGGGCACAAAAGTCAACAATATGATGCACCAGACCAAAGTAATTAAGGCACCAATTGTCTACACATGGCTCAAGAAAGTTAATAGCTCAAGAAAGTTGTGGAACGATTGAGCATTGATGATACTTCAAAATCTGTCTATATATTGTAAAGTATACAACCACATCTGTACTTAATCAAGAATATATCTGTTTTCTCTCAAAATCTTTGCTTCGTTTGAGTCTTCGTTCAGTTTGAAGGCATTTACTTTCGTCTTCAATTCGTCCCCCGTCCGTTCTCCTCAAATTTCTGACATCACCGGAAACATGGTGAATTTCTTTCTCCGAATTTCTTTCGGTTTTCTACTCGGTTCTAATGTTTTCTTCCTTTGTCTGCTTTGCAGATCCAGAAGTTGAACAGAGAAATTGACATCATTTGAGAATCTGTATTTCGTCGCCTTACCTAGCTTCACCTTCTTCCATGAAATGTTGGAGAATCACAGGAGGTTGTCGTCCTTGATATGGCATCTTCCCATTTTCGGTTGTCTGCTTGGAATTCATTTGTGGCCGTCCAGGCATGGCTGTTTTTTTCCAATTCTTGGAAGAATGCTTTTCCCTCCGTACTCATCCTCTCGCCATGGCAAATTTAAGGTTTTTTCAGAACTACTTCTGCTTATTACCATTTTGTCCCAGCTTAGATCTTTTCATCAAATAGTTCTCAAGTTTGTATTTTCCAGGTACATGTATTAGCTTAGATCTGTCATTCCTCTTAGTCGTAGATGTTTATGTTGTCCTTTCTTCAAGATATTTCTATGTGATTATTGCTTGCACAATTTGCCTCTCGTGATGTGATAGTCATGCTGCTTTCTAGGATGAATTTCTTCGCAATGGTGAGTTGGAATATTTGTTTACTACTGCTCTAATGTGTCTGCATATTAATGGCACATTTTTGTCCGTTATATTTTTTGTTTTTGTTTTTTCATTTTATTTTTTGAGTTATCTGGGATGTGAACTTAAGGATATTTAATTTCCTGTATGAATTTGCAGCATGTATAACTATTCAAAAAGCCAATATATTTTGGCAAGTTGATATTTGATGATTTTTTCAATAGCACGATCCTGCATAGTTTTCCTACAAAATTGGTTAAATAGCACGATCCTGTATTGATTGTTAAGTTGAACGAAAGAGAAGAGCTAAAGCACAGATAGAAAAATTCAATGGAAATTTTGTAGGAAAATTATGCAAGATCATAGCTTACCTCCCAAAATATATTAGCTTTTTGAATAGTTATACATGCTGCAAATTGATAAAGGAAATTAAATTTCCAATGTCAATTGGTGTCAACTGTCAAGTTTCACTGTTTGCCCGTAATCAAATAGGATCCTTAAGTTCACACCCCAAATGAATAAGAAAATAAAATGAAAAAAAAACAGAAAAAAAAAGGACAAAAATGTGCCATTCATCTGCAGACACATTACCTTTCAGGAGCAGTAGTAAACAGATCTTCCAACTCACCATTGTGAAGAAATCCATCCCTATCATATCACCGAGAGTCAAATTGTGCTGGCAATAATTGTTGGAAATCTTTCGCATTTTGTGGGCTTCTATTAATTGTTTTTGGGCTTGATTTATGATCATATTGTAAGCCCAGTATCTCATAGTACAATGTGGATGACAGCTGGTGTAGGCCTGTTTAGTTGGCCCAATCCTTAATGGGTAGGATTGTGGGTCCAGCATTTTGTTATTGGGCTAAGTCCCTCCTCCTATTTATATAAAGGACCTTCCTGACCCATTAAGGCTGTCCTATTTAGTTTTCACGATAGATCTTGGAGGAGAAGACTTTCCCTGACTCGTGAACTTCAAGTTCTTCACATCCTGTCAAGATTAACCCCGCAAACAGGTACACGATTCTGATAGATGTTATATAATCTACGTATAGTTTCTTAAATTTTTCTTACAGAAGATTACTCGGTTAGAAAAAAAATTGGGAAGAAAATGACAGAAGCGACACAATTAAATTGGGTCAATAAATCAAAACAACATAGAGACAATAAACAATAAGCACCTTACAGAATAAGTAGGAGGAGTCCAAAAACAAAATCAAATTAAAACAGAATCAAAACTGGTGTATAAACTGCAAATGAACAGAGAGTGAAAGCAGCAAAAATTTAATGTGAATGGGTGAGTCAGTGCGCACGTTAGCAAAAATGCACAAAAAATTTCCAAAATATTAAAAGTTGACTTGTTGACTTTCGAATCATATTAATATATAGATAATTACTTTTGCACCAAAATAGAAAATTGACACAAAGAGATGAACCACCGAAATTACGTATAAATTTTGGTTTGGTAAATTGTTTGGTGCATATTTTATTAGATGCTTGAAAACTAGTATTCGAGATAGCATTGGGCGACCCTGAGGCATTTTCGAGTTGTCCAGCGTCTTGGCCGCAAGGCACAAAATATTTTTGATTTTTTTTTTGCAAATATCAAAAAAAATTTAAAAAAATTCGGACACCATGGGACGGACAGGCCAAATTCGGCGCCAAGTCACGGCCGTCTAAGTGCCGAATTCACAGAAACAAGTTGTGCGTGTTGTATGGTTGATGTATGGACTGGTTTATCCTGCATTTAAATAATAACAAAATTACATATGTTAAAGTAGGCAAATTGGTGATTATTCTTGTAGTATTTTTGTTTCCTCCTCTAGAAAGCCTCCACGTACAAATTTCATGTTACCATCAATTTTGTGTGGTATGATTCTTACAAAAAAAAAAATTCAACGTCTGTAAATTATTTAAATTAAAATTCGACACAAATCCTTGTATCAATACATTTTCCAAATTGGTCAAAATTTGGATTATGAAGGGTTATCATCAAAGCAAACCAAATAATATCCACTGCTTTTGGTGCTTTGCCCAAGCAAGAGTCTGACGTGAACAACCAAGACGAGTTTACCAATGTTCTAGCCGAACTTCAATTTGATAAGATAATTGTGAGTTAGAAGCGATCCAGACTTGGAACCACAAGGGCAAACCCGCCAAATCCCGGGCGGGGGCAACTGTCATGAAGAAGGATCCGAGAAGCATAAAGGAGCATACCCATGTCTAGAATTTTGACGTCGGGTATCCTCTATTTTCACAATGCCATCGATACCATTAGATACCAATTAACTTCTCGGTCGCCCCACGATGTGCACCGTTCATAACCTTAGTGTCTGCTTGCAAGTTCTTCTCAAAAGCAGCTTTTGACTTTTCAATCGTAGAAGTCCCTTTTACATTGTTTGCGATTTTGGCTTTTGGCGGTGGAAAAGCTCCCAAAAACCCAAAAACCCAAAAGCCAAAAGCTACCTTGGAGTAGTTTCTGGGAGGCTTAAGGCGGTAACAATTTTGTAA
This sequence comes from Pinguicula primuliflora, assembly GCA_025802335.1. Lineage (NCBI taxonomy): Eukaryota > Viridiplantae > Streptophyta > Magnoliopsida > Lamiales > Lentibulariaceae > Pinguicula > Pinguicula primuliflora. The sequence goes on along the minus strand of JAOYMZ010000019.1, from coordinate 783,799 downwards.
ATATTTAAAAATTCACTTTTAAGATAATTTTGTCTATATACAAATCGATAATATCAAAATACCCCCAAAAAAATTCCCGTATTATATCCATTTTGTCATACTATTTTTTTAACTTTTGTCACAGTAAAACCCCTACTGCAAACACTTTATAACTTCTTTATAAAAGCAACTTTTTTTAAAAGCCCCGTCAAAAGCCAAAAGCAGCTTTTCAGTAAAACTCGCAAACAGGGCCGAAATCATGGAATAGGACGAACATCAACCTACTATCATGCAAAATTGCAAGTAATTTCACATTTAATGCTATATTAACCACCATGCAAATACATAGAATATCTCATATAATGACTTACGAAGAATATCACATTTAGTAGCTTTAGCAAAGAATTACTGAGACTTCCTCCTCCTCAACGGCAGGTGTCGTTAGATCCGCAGACGGGTTTGGCTGCTCCACAACAACCGGCATAGGGTTTGATTCAGGAACTGTTGTTTCAGGCGATGCCTTGTGTGTGGTCACTGGTTCATCAACCGTCTCGTCGTGTTTGGTAATCGGTGTTGTAGGAGATGTTGATTGGTCATCTTTACCGCCGTCCATTCCTCTTTTCGGAAGTATTGAAGACTGCAAAAGAGTGGGTCGAGGACGAAGAGACCTAAGAGACAAAGAGGCGAATTATAAATATACCGCGAAAGATTTGTTCGTGGGCATTTTGGTAACTTCAAACAATTTTGATTTGGGCCAACTTTTCACTGTCTCCAAGTAAACATGAAATTGTATTTTTTCGGTCCAATCCCATTCTAGCCCAATTCCAGATTAAGTGTAAATTGTGGAATTCAATCTTAAGATAATGTCAAGTTAATTCTCGTGTTGGAATTCAAATAAACGAACTCTAAGATCATTTGTTTGAAACCTCTGTTTGAGAGAGTGGTGACCTATCCCGCCTAGGCACAGGGCAATCTTTCTCCACCCTGGACAAACTCTGACCGTCTATGTACAAATCAGCGCTTTCTCAGACACGGTTTGAAACTAATACATAATTAAGAGCATCTTCTTCTATTCTTAAAGCATACCATACTAGGGTGCATTTCAAGTGGCTTTAGGATAAGAGCTTCTCTTGGACCTAAAAGCAACTGTCACATAGGATGAGTAATGTGTGCAGTGCAAACTTTAATGGATTGCGGCTTTACAAACTTCTCTATGTTACATAAAGTTAGATGTCATGGGCATTATGCAAAGCGTGTATACACACTCCTAAATAACACACAAGAGAAAGTGACAAAAACAGACGACCGGATACTATAGTATACCATCTCACCAACTACTATGCATTTCAATCAACCTAAATTAGTGCGACATAATTGACATCTTTATTAGTAGCTGGCCATATTTTCTCTGGTGCTCGTAGGCTCATCCAATGAACGCTCATGTGAGCAAACATAGCAGGAGATGTATCCATTCTTTCATGCTTGTGGAAAGAAAGGGAAAAAGGCTCTAGCTCTTTTCCTTGTCAAGCTTGACAAATTTTGCCAATATACCCATGTCTAGAATTTTGACGTCGAGCGTATCATCTATTTTCACAATGCCATCCGTACCATCGATACCAATTAACTTCCCGGTCGCCCCACGATGTGCACCGCCCATAATCTTAATTCTGTCTGTCTTCCTTGGATTCAATATCTCAATGTCGCTCGCAAGTGCATTGACCATCTCACCAATACCACTTGATCCAAGAGCCACCTTGCATGAACCATCCTAAACCACCAGCAAACAGACAAGTCAGTATTATCTAGTCTGAATGAACTAGCCTCCACATAATGTTGGCACCTCTACTTTAGGAAAACTCAAATTAAGTGGAAACTGCTAAGCTCATGGTGCCGAAACAAACTGAAATGTTGTAGAGAGAGAAAAAATACCGGAAGGACTTCCCTTATAACTCCAATAGCAAAATCTTCTCCACCCCTGTGAACATTGACCAGAATATCGGGCAGGAACCAAAGTCCTTCATTTTCCGTACCTGCCGGATCGAGTAAAAAGCATTGAGTATGACGTTATCTGTTTATTTCTGTCCCTCCTCCCTTCTCACTTTCAATATCATAACATTTATGATTGAATAATTTAAGTAGATAATCGCTCTTATACAACATCCATAATAGTTAAATGTACATATAATGATTCTGATGGACCTGAACCTGATTAATAACTAAAAAATCATTTCATGAATAGCTGTTACGAATCAGCCAACCAAGAACATTGATGCAGCAAAAAACGTCTTCTTACCGAAATAAAGTACAAAATATCAACATGGATGTTTGCATAATCTGGCTAACTCAGTAAAATGAAATGACAAACATTAATTTGAAAATGAGATCATTCAGGAACGTGTACTGAGCCAAAAACACATTTTATTTTGATCAGAACTCAACGAACTGCATTTTAACTGAAGTAGGACAAAATCACTAACCAATTACGGGTGACATCATATCCAAACCACCACTTCCAGGAGTCATGGGCTGCCCGCCGGGTGTACTAGGCAAGTATGCTGAACTTGGGGTCATTGGCGGCTGACCACCAGAATTCGAGGGCACATATGGGCTCGGAGCATTTGCTGGAAAATTTTGCAACTTAAACTAAATCCTCAAAGATAATGGATACTGAAAGGGCCGAAGAATAACAAGAGTAATCACCATAGGCAGGACTATTATCTCTTGGGGTGCCTGCATCATAATTGCCACCCGAGGTGTTTGACCATCCAGAACCAGGCGTAGGTGCTTCATATGCTCGTGAAGTAGGGCTTCTTGGCTGAATTTTGCAAGATCCATTAATGCAAAAGTTAAGAGAAACTTAACATAAAACCAAAATAAAGCTACCTGATATTGTGGACTACTTCCCCAAGAACCCGGATTCCCATCTTCCCAATCATCCCTGTCATTTTCACAGCGCAATTATTAAAACAAAATCAGAAGCATCACAATGCAACCGTAAGAGAGCAAATATAATCTAAAAGAATCTCTTCCCGTTAAAATGATTTATCAAATGATATCACAATAAGAGATCATACCTATGCGGTGTCATTGGTGCATATGGATTCCATGCTCGGTCACGCATTGGGGTCCTCATGCCATCATGATGTGGAGTCGCTGAATAATAATAAATCAGGATGATCAAAAGCAGTTTGTTTAACAGGTTACAGGACCATACCCACACTTCCAGAAAGGCATACCTGCAGGATCTCTCATAGGAGTCACAGAAGGATGCATCGGAGTTCGATAAGGATGCATTGGAGTTTCGCTGCCCATGCCATATCTCGATGTTTCCCTGGTAAATAAAAGCAAGCCGTGAAGTTAAGCATCTGAAGACCTAATAAGACATGCATAAATTGTGCAAACCTGAATGGTGTAGAAACATTGACATTATCAGAAATGTGGCCCCTGTCAACTGCAAAATAAAGGTCATGAACATAATAGAAAGTAAAGAAAACAGAAAATATATATAAGAAACAGTAAACAAAGGAATACACTTGCCTGCCACAATCTTCATTTGCGACTCTAATTCAACACGGACTGTGGAACCTTTGATATCCACAACACGCCCTTTGTGGCCCTTGTAGTGACCCAGACGAATCTTTACAACAGCTCCCTGTAAAGCATCATGACCTCTTCCCCCTCCAAACCTTCCTCCATTTCTACCTCCAACTGTGTCATACAAGTCACCAACTCAATGAAAATACCATAAACTCAAAATCTTCCGGTACTAGTATTGTGCATACCCAGGAGAAGATGGCAAATAACAGAACAGACATACTTACAGGCAATAAATAAATGTTGTAAGCATTGAGTAAAGAATATAACGTACAATTCATCGCACCAACTCTAGGTGATCTAGTAGGTGATGGGGGTATATGAGGCAGAGTTCTGAGATTAGCAAATCTTGATATCATTGCTTTACCCTGCAGGAAGAGGCCTTTATATGGGAGTGACTAGGTAATGACCAAGAAACACTTGAGATCAGGAAAGAAAAATACGTTTCTATCAAGATTTCGGCGCAATCCACCAACCATCATGCAAGAGTCAGCTTTAACACAAATAAAACCTGCATGCTCAACATGATGTCTATCATGAACAAAGAGGATTCCTTTGTAGATATGTTCAACAGAGCCTTGCTCTCCCTGAAGATTAGAGGCACAACGACCTAGTTAGCAGTATAATTATCACAGGAAGAAAATAAGACAATCGTGCTAGTGAAAACGAGAACAGGGAACAAGCATATTAATAGAACCATACCTTAAATGGCCCTGCAAGAATTTTTACAGCATCTTTCACGGATAATGTGTTCTTGTAATGATCGTGCGTATTGTTCTTCTTATCAATCTTGCATTTGACATCTCTCAAACTCAAAACTGAAACATGAGGCCTGTCAGGGATCCCCATAAGGACCTGCATAATACATACAACAAGATCACAATGATTACCATGTTGCTATATTACTTATAAATTCATTCTGCCAACCTGGAAAGCATCACTCTCCACTCGTATAATAACACCAAAATTATTGTCCCTGGTCACATTAGGTATAATTATGAGAATTTTCACAAGGATTATGCGTAAACAAAGGTTGATGAAGGGAAAGAAGGCTTACTCAAGTAGCACGAGGTCGTGAAGTTCAAATTCTCCAATCCGAGTAACACCAGATGTCACTTCGGAGCTCACCACAACATAGTCGGCAAAAACCCTTAGCTATATAAATCATGCATAGAAATCAAATAAGCAACATAAATATGGAACTAATGCTTGTCAAATTTACAAATCTATTTCGCGTACAATTTCTTTGGTTGTATCGGACACAATGTTGACCAGATGACCTTGAACCGAAACAACCATACCAGTTGCACCTTCTTTGGCACCAGATACAACCTTTACATGATTCCCCGGCTCAAAGTACTTGCAAAGCTCTCTGCCGGTGATAGTAAGAGTTTCCTGAACATTACATTGCCAGGCAAAAATACGGTCAGTTTAGTGATTACGAGTATTTCAACCAGTATTAGGTTTGACACATGAAGAGAAAGCTGATCACTATCGTTTACTCACTGGAAGGCCATTTTCCTGTATTTTCATATGCACTGTATCCTCTTCAACTTTTTCTACCCGCCCTTTTAAATTTTGAAGTTCTCCGTTGACAACTATAACTCTGTCACCCTTCATGAAATGACCTTTCTTTCTACTCGCAACAACTGCTGATAAATCTGAAATGTCACCACTCCCAGATCCACTGGGATGCCTAAATTTCTCGAGTTCATCAAAAGTTGGTTGAATGTTTTGAGTGCTAAGCGACTTCAGAGATAATTTTTTATACAAGAAACCATCCTTGAACATCATCCCCTCAATTTTGTCATAATAGCCACTAGTTGCTTGGTCCCATCCACGCTCAATACGAATATTCAATTCTCTGGATTTAACAAAAACAAGTCAATAAAACAACACTTTAACAAGGAAAAACACCACGTCATGTTTACCTAGCTTCATCCAAATTCAATAGTCGAGCGTGTGGGGTGAATGGTTTTTTCTTTGGGACTTCTCTTCCTTCCTGAAACCATCATAGATTATAACCATAGCATTATAACCAAAGCAATGTAAAATCAGCCCGTAAAAATAATGAATATCAGTGCATGAGAAATCAATTCTAAATTAGTTAGCTTGAAACCAAATCATACCAGAAATGTTCATGAACCAAGACAGTATCAAGAAAAGGTTTAAATTGTACGGTGGAAAATACAATTGAATGGAAACACTAAAAGCTATTTACTAATACAAACCAATTTGTTAGAAAGCGCTTGCAAGTCGACTCTTGGAATTAATTTCACAGTTGCTCTCTGTTTGACATTGTCAACATCGATGACCTAGAATTTGGGAAAGAAGAAACATATAACGTGAATTTTAAGAAAACATAGATAAAAAGTGCAAGAAAACAAGAGAATCCAAGTCATACCTCCGCAAGATCTCCTTTATATGTACCAATCTTCATCCTAACCCAGGTACCCGTAGCAATGTCAATTGTCTTGCTTTCCACAGAAAGCACAGCCGTCATCTCCTTGATAGGGACGAGGATTATCTTTCCGGGAAAAATGTTGTGCATTCCTTTAATGGCCTGTCATTGAACGAGATGAAAGAATTCCAATCCCATTCCCCTCAAACATAAATTGAAGAATTGAAATAGGCATACCTCCCTCACATGCGCTTCTTTGTCTGCCTCAATATAAATAAAGCCCTTTAAATGATCAAGAGCAATAGTTGATCTAATATGCAACTCAGATCCTTTATCAATATACTTCTGCATAAGGCAAACAGCCACTTCCCTTTCACGGCCTACCTGTATTGCAAAAGGAATGATGTATAGCAGGATGAAAAGAGAGCCACCGCATAACAAAATCAGATTCTCTTTCAAATTGTTTTTACTTGATTGAAGCAAGTGAAATGAACTTATATAGCATACCGCACATTTGACCAGCCACAACTTTGGATCCCTTACAGAAGGAAGCAGTGCTTGTTGCTCTACATTAGACTCCTCCTCATCATACTCAACACGGCTCCTAGCATATCTTTCCTGAATTCTTCGAGCCATCTCATCCACATCATCTTGCTCATCCTCACGCGGAAGCAATGGGCGACGCATTCTTCTGCCATCCTCATCAGGTAAATCAGCCCCCGTGTCAATGAAATCTACGAATCAAGAGAAGCAGCGAGTAAATATGGTTAAGTACAGTCACACACTCAGGATGCAACAACAACTTGAAGATATAAATCTGAAGGATTTATCTATCTGCAACCCTCCAAGAATAACGAACTAAACACATAGTGGTATAAGCGCATTCCTAGTGCCAATCTGATCCATACCATCACGTTCCTATTTGCTGTCTCATGATATAATTCACGATAAGTTACCGGCAAAAGCTTCTTAATATTCCATATTCACATCAACAAAACCCATCAGGCATGTTGATGCATACTTCAATTTCAAGTTAATCATAAGCGTATACGTTAAAGTTTAATCCTCTAAAAATCGAAACTTCCAAGCAACAAGGAACCCTAAAACGATCGATTCCCAAAATGAAAACAATGGGGACAGAAACCTACCGTCTTCGCCTTCCTCTTCGTCCTCTTCCCCATCGCTATCCACGGCCGCCTCCTCATCAAAGAACTGAGAAGCGCTTCTCTGTCGTTTTCCTCGTCGCCCGCCCCCACCATAATCCTCGTCGTCGTCATCCTCCTCTTCGCCATCGTCTTCATCAGCATAGTCATCTATAAAATCGTTTCTGCTCCTCTTAGTTTTCGCCTTCCCTCCATCATCGTCCTCCTCATCCGCATACTCGTCCTCCTCCCCCTCCTCCATCTCGTCGTCATCCTCCTCAAACTCGTCCCCGCGCGGCATGACTATCGATTGAATTAGCCGATAATGGGAACACAGAGCCCTAACAATCCGATCCGATTCACCGACTGTGAGAATCTCAAAGACACAAGGTGTTGGCAAATCGGCAGAACAATTCAGTCACAAAACAACAATTCAGATAATGGGATGAACATACATACTTCAATTGTGAAATAGACTCGATACTAATGTAAATTACTGAAGGCGGCGTTGGAGATTTTTTTTTCCTCATATTGGGTCGAATTGTAATTGGGCTTTAGTACCTTTAGCTCGGGCCTGCCCGGAAAAAAACTGCTCATACCTTGCCTACAAGGGCGGACCCAACTGTAGGCGGGCCAGAGTTACTGCCCAGAGCCGATTTTGGGTCCGCCCAATTTTTTTTTTTTTGGCCCAAGATCCCAAACTCAGTAGATCAATTTAAAAGTCCATTTAGTCTTGGCTCGAAAAAAATCCTAGTACCTTGCCTTTAGAATCAATTCACCATTTGCAATCCATATGATTTTTCTTGGTTGGGTGTGGCATTGGCCTATAAGAAGAGAGATCTCTCAAGTCTCAAGAAGTCTTTTTTTTAACAATTGATAGTTGGAATCCAATCAACTTAATGAATTCGACTTTTTTTTGGGTAATTACGAGACTTTTATTCTTATACTTAATCTCTACAAAATATACAACCAAAATTCTTCAAACTACATCAGCATGACGTAGTAGAAGAAAAAACACTCCGACAAAAACAAATAAAAACGAGGCTACATAGCAAAACATAAAGCAGGAGAACGAAGCCAATCCGTCAGCGTTGTAGCAGCCGGGGTGTGACCATGGGCTTAAAGCCAATACCAGACGTCCACTTTAATCATTTCTTCCAAATTCAGCACTCCTTTACTATCAAATCTCATATTATTTTGTCCTTGCCATATGTGCCAAACTGTGGACATTCGTATTGCAATCCACACATCTTGTTGGAACTTCCACCTTACTGCTTTAATATGCTCCTTTATATGCTCTAATGGTGATGTAAGATAGGACAAGTAACTTCCAACCAACGATAAACATTTTCCCAAATCTCCTTCGCATGTTCACACTCAAAGAAGAGATGTCTGAACGTTTCAGTGTCTTTTGCGCACCATACACACAGGATGTGCGAAGCCTTAACAATCAAACCTCTTTTCTTAAGATTACCCATAGTCTGCAGATTATCTTGCAGAAGCTTCCAAATAAAACACCGTCGACGTCGGGAACCAACTTACACCATGCTAGTGCGAGTGTTTTGTCTGACGGAACAATATTATGTGTGCTAGTCCTTGGGATCAAACGGTAGGCTGAGGCAATTGTATACACTCCTGAATTGTCTGCTTTCCAACACCATCTATCTTGTTCAGTCATTATAGGAAAATGATCTTTAATATATGCCAACAACTCCTCTAATCTTTCCTCTTCCCAGTCTCGCAATACTCGTCGAAAACTGAGAACCGATGATCTTATATCATTGCCCTTAAACACCTGACTGACCACTATTTCCTTCTAGATGGGCAGTCTGAATAGGTCCACATAAGCAACTGCTAAGCACCCCTCTTGTGTCCAGTCGATTTGCCAAAACAAAGTTGTTGTCCCCGACGCCATTTTGAAGCCCAAGTTTGATCAAAACCAAGACTCTGATGCCGCAGTAAACCAAATATCAAACCAAATCTTCGACATCATATCAGGTAAAGTCATAGGATTCAAATCCATCGCAACATCAGGATTTCTATAATACTTCGAGACAATAATTGAACACCATAAGCTGTTTGGCTCATTCTTCATATGCCATAGCCACTTCGAAAGCAAAGTTATGTTCATATCCTGCAGATCTTTGATACCCTAAACCACCCAACTATTTATCAAGACATAATGCAGTCCACTTGATCCAATGTATAGGGCAATTCTGAGACTCATTTTTCTGCCACAAGAACCTACTTAGAAGATGCCCACTCTGCTTAGCTACTGTCTTAGGCCCTTGGAATATGGAGAAATAATAAATCAGCAGACTTAAAAGAGAAGATTTCACAAGGGTCAACCTCCCCGCAAAAGACAACAAACGGTTATCCCATTTGCCTAAATTCCCTTTAATGATATCAACTTGTTCCACATTGGCACTTTACCAGGATTTTCACCAAGTTACAAACCAAGATATGTAAAAGGTAGAGATCCATGTTTACAATGCAGACACTCAGCATAACTCTCCATAGTCGCAGCATCAATATTCAACCCAAAGAGTTCACTTTTTGCAAAATTAATAGCCAAACCAGAAACTAACTCAAAAACTTGCAATATAGATTTCATTATAAGCACATTTTCATATGTACCTTCCACCAGAAGAAGTGTGTCATCAGTGTACTCAAGTGTGTAATCTCCACCGTGCCCACCATAGCACCTTTTATACTCCCAATTCAGGTTGCTTCATTCAACATTAAGCTGAGCCCCTCAACTACTATCAAAAACAGCAACGAAGATAAGGGGTCACCCTGTCTCATCCCTCGTTGTAGTTTAAATTCTCCTGCGCTACTTCCATTGAGCAACACTGCCGCATAAGCCGAGGAGCAGCTCATGACTGAAGCACGGATTTCCTCCATCCCAAAATCTGCTATAAACATCATATTAACTTCTTCTGTCATATGCACCAAAGGTTGCATTTTTAATACCGGACAAGCCCAATAATCTTCAGAATAATGTTGTCTGAAGAAGTACGTAACCCCTTGCTTTACCCTCTCCACATCATCACACCAATTGCCATCAATTTGTAGCCCTCTTACTACATTTTGTCGCCTGTCTTGCTTCAATCTCATATGGAAAAACTTCGTATTTCCATCTCCATCTGTAATCCAGCACGACCTAGACTTTTGATGCAAGAGCTTCTCTTTACTCAACAACAATTTTTGGAGCTTTATCTAATCTTATTGCTTCTCAACATTTTCCTGCCAAGACAAGGAGCGTGATTCTGAAATAATGTCATATTCCCCAATCTTACTCTGCAACTGCTCAATATTTCGGTCTTGATTCCCATACACTTGTTTGTTCCAAGCACTCAACTTCTCCCTTAATATCCTCAACTTGTTATGTAGCACATAGCCTTTAGAACCCGTCATCGCTATCTCCTGCCAAACCTATTTAACGAAATCCTCAAATTCCTCAAAGTCAAACCATCCATTTATTGTATTTAATACCTTTGGCCCCCAATTTATCTCGCCAACTGATAATAGAATTGGGCAATGATCCAAAAGTCCACATTCAAGAGCATAGTGGCAACTTTCCTGCCATGTCTCCATCCATGAATCAGACAGAAGGAAACGATCAATACAGATACAGCTTGGATCACTTCCACTGATACAGGCAAAATGTTTTCTCAGCAGTGGAATATCCTGAAGGCTTGCTTCATGAATAAACCAGTTGAAATCCAACATTTCTCTTGCCGAGGGAGGTATCCTACTCTTTCTTTCATTCATATTGAAAGATATAAAGTAAGATTAGTAACCAAGGATTACACTCAGACTTGTGGGATTGATTGTTGTGAGACATTCTCATCGGTGGCCAAAATTGATACAATTCGAGTGTTGTTCTTTATTGCAACTAATAAGGACTGACCGCTTTATTACTTTGATGTGAAGAATGCTTTCTTGAATGGTGATCTGAATGAGGAAGTCTATATGGAGGGTCCTTCTGAGTTCTCTCAAAATTTATTGCCCAGAGAAGTATGTCGGTTGAAGAAAGCTCCTATGGATTGAAGCAATCCTGGTTTGGTAGATTCACTCTTGCTATGAGGAAGTATAGATATGTGCAGAGTAATTCAGATCACACATTGTTCCTCAAGAGGATAAATGGTAAGATAACCTCTCTGATCATATATATTGATAACATAGTGATTATAAGTGATGATGGAGTGGAGATTGAGGAATTGAAGCGAAACTTGTTCAAGGAATTTGAGATGAAGGACTTAGGGATACTACATGCTTTCTCAACATTGAGGTGATGAGATTGAAGTTGGGGATTCATGTATCTCAAAGGAAGTACATTTTGGATTTGTTGGCTAGGACTGGGTAGCAGGCCCGTTGATTCTCCTATGGTACCCAACCAGGCCTCAAGATAGTGGATGGTGCTGATGGTGCAGAGAGAGCGAGATATCAACATCTCGTAGGAAAACTGATATATCTCTCACATACTAGACCAGACATAGGTTATGTAGTGAGAGTGGTGAGCTAGTTAATGCACATGTCACAAAGAGAGGCGGCACTGATACTGGAGTGATATACTGGAATATGGACATTTGATGATCGAAGCTTATACCCAGACCCTGCCTAAAGGCGGGATTTACTGGGTAAGTTTGGTTTGATTTGGATGATAAAATAGATGCTTATTGAGTAGGAAACTACATTGACCGAAAATCCATCACTGGCTACTTTACGTTTGTAGGTGGAAATTTGGTGCCTTGGAGGAGTAAGAAGCAAAAAGTAGAAGCATTATCGAGTGTTGGGCCTGAGAGTTCAGAGGTATTGCAAGAGGGGTGACCGAAGTGTCGTGGTTGAGGAAATCACTGACTGAGTTGGGTTTCTCACATGATCGACCTTGTCCCTAGAGATGAGATGATAAAGCTGCTATACATATATCAGAGAATCCGGTTCTACATAATAGGACAAAATATGTGGTGATTGATCGACACTTCATTAAAGAGAAGCTAGAGAATGAAGTTATCACTCTTCCCTATGTGAGATCAGAGGATCAACTTGCAGATGTGCTGACTAAGATAGTTGCAAGACGATCATTTCATGATGTGATGTACAAGTTGGGTATTGGACATCCCAATACTAAACTTGATGGGGAGCGTTAGTTAAAATCTTCCTCTTGATTTTCCGGGATTGAATTACCATCCAAAAATATTCCATACATGATAGTCTAGGCTTCTCTATATATTTGTACATTCTATACATTGTAAGTATGAAGAAAAATCAATAGAGAAAATTTTCTCATCTTTCATTTCTTTAATATCCACCTATTCATAAAAACACAAGTGAACAAATTGTTGTGTTTTCAAGCACAATAATCAAAATAAAAATCTTCTGGAGACTCGATGGAAACACACGACACAACACAACCGGGAAAGGAAGGGAACACAATCACTCTGCATCTTCTTACCTTTGATGAAGACGACGGTGGATGAAGTCTTCAAACTTTGGTGTTCGGTCTACGGCCTTGGTGTTCCTTCTTTCACTAAGTTGCTAATCCTCGAGCTTATCCTACAAAATGCCCAATCTCACAAAATTGATTGTTAGGAAAGCAGAATCGAAAATGTTGGAAGTGGGTTGTGGGCCAGTGGTAAGTGTTTGTGAAGAATGTGATTTGTGGGTTGGGATGAGGGATGTAGGCTTGTATCTGTTTTGTTTTTAAAGCCTATGCCCTAATTTATATATTTACTTGTATGTAGAGTAAAATGCATTTTTTTTTTTATTTGGATAAAGTGATTTTACCCACTTCCATTGGCCGACCTAAGAAGGACCTGAGGGGGGCACGTGACCCCCCAAGAAAAAAACCAAAAAAAAAATTAAAAAAATATATGTATATTATATAATTTTTAAGTCAATATTTGATTTAATTATATGTATATTATTATATTACATTTATTAGTTGTGTTGTCTTTCTGAGAGAAGTTGTATCTCTCTATATTTTTTTGCCAGTTTTGTAGAGTTTAATTTCAAATAAGATATTCCGTTTTTGTCAATACAGTTTGTGTGCTAGTAAACCGTTTCAAATTTATTACCTTAGAAATTAAATATAGTATCTTGTTGTGTGTAAATTTTATCCATTCATCTTTTTTGCTTGTTTTGTCAATAATATCTTATATAGTTATGTTTATTTTTATGTAGTAAAATTTCAATTTTAAGGATGAAAAAATTATTCCATAGAATTTGTTCTCAACCACATTCTGAGCCTGAGACTTATAATCTCTACAGAGTGTCAGATTATAAGACCCCGTAGAGAATAATTGTAAATTTAATTATAATTATACTGTGTATTAGTTTTTATTTAAATATTGATAATTATTATTAAAAATTATATAATATAAAATTGGAGGATCGTAACCCTCCAGTGAAAAATCCTGAATCCGCCACTGCCCCCTTCTGATTTAAAAATTGACAATTTACCTCATTGTCGTATTAAAAAAAGTTAATGCGCCCCCTTAATTTATTTTAATTAAAACTAACAATGATAAGACTAAAATACCATTAATTAAAAAAAAACTCTTTATTCCTAAATATCATTTATTATTATTTTTTAATTAAAATAAACATCAAAATAAAAGGTCTGAAAAATTGAAAAAAATAAAAATTAAAACATAAAATATTAAAAAATATGCAAAAATAAAAAATAATAAAAAGACTTTAAAAATCCATACAAAAA
>JAOYMZ010000019.1:715522-752621 GCA_025802335.1 Pinguicula primuliflora | reverse complement strand
ATGGGACAGGTTCAATGCCCATATAAATGAACACACAAATGAACACACGTTTTCAATTCCCGCCACTAGCATCGCCCATTGACGAAATTAAGCACATCGTTGGAATCCTTATACATAGAAGATCATATGTTCAAGTTTTGGTAATATTCCGACGACGTTATCACCATTTAATGGAGGGTTCACATTTCCCCCTGGGTTAAGTAGTCCTAAATAGGATTTTAGAAAATTCCGGCGACTGTGATCTTGTATGCATAATGATTCCAACGATGTGTCCAATTCCGTCAACGGGCGATCCTAGTGGCCAGAATTAACAAGGAGTGTATAAATATGTGTATAAGAAGATGTCAACGGAATCGCCCCTTATTTGATAGTGATTCAATGTTGATACCTTACGTTTGGAAATAATGGGTATTTTAGTCATTTAACCATCATTTAATCATCATTTAACTGTTCAATCAGTCTAAATCTATTTTAAAATAAACGCGTGAAACCATAACTAAATCAGACAAAATCAAATTCGAAAAATTGTTTACTATATTTGATATTAGTATCGGTAACGCTCTAAATCAAAATCAAACTCGAAACCATAAATCTGGATCCTTTGAGTTTTAAAGAGCATCCACTTTCATGGGTTCTATTTACATGTTCGTGCTGGAGTTGTAGTTCTCTTTGCAAGAGTACACAGACATTGAACCAAACTAATTCTCTTATTATAAACAACTGAAGTAGTGAAGTTGTAGTTCTCCTCAGAAGAGTATACACACATTTGAACCAAACTGATTTAATCTTATTATAAACAAATGGTCATAGCACACAGACTGTCTATCCAGTCGCCTTCCTGGTTTGTCCAGAGGTAGACATCACACGCAAACGTCTTGCAATCTCAGTGAAAGATGGCCTCACAGAAGGATTTGGAGCCCAGCATTGCTCCATTAATCTTCTCCAGTCTGCATCACAGTAACTGGGAATGGTTGGTCTCAAGGTATTGTTCACGATGCCTCCTGAAATGCAGGAAACGGAAGTGTTCAGATTACGAGGATCCAATTAGACCAGATATTTCCTTCTAAAACAAAAAATTACAGTGGAGCTTCAACGAAAATTTTCAAATGCCTGACGGTATATCCCGGACAAGCGCCCTTTTACATCCCGAATTCTAATCTTGAGCATCCATCTCCTGGATTAGAATTCGGGACGTAAGAGAGCATGTACTGGATATACCGTCCGGTATCAGAAAATTTCTCGGAGCTTCAATGCTGTTCGCAGACCTATGATTGCACCGTAGTGCATGTTTGCATAGGGCTCCTCTCCTGTGAGTATCTCCCACAAGACGATACCGAAAGAAAAGACATCAACCTGCTCAGATGAATAACCAGAATTACACGGCCAGAAACATGACAAGTAAGTTCTAGAGATGCTTCAAATTGGCAACAAGAACAGAATTAAGTAGTGGGATATCATGAAAGAGTTTCTTCTAAGATGTGCCTCACCTTCTCAGAGACTTTATTGCTGCTACCATTTAGGAGCTCTGGAGCCATCCATGGCAGAGTTCCTCTAACTCCGCCGGAAACCAAGGTGTTCCGCTTTATTTTTGAGAGACCAAAATCGCCCACCTGAAAAAGTTCGTGGTAGCACTATAAATCAGCCATGTATGCCATTATTTGCAGAAATTGTTTGGACGTCTGTCTCTTAGAACATCATTTAGAATAAAAAAGGCATGAAAGTGGTGGGAAAAGAGAAGATTTCTACCTTGCATATAGGCCTTGAAGAATCTTTCAAGTTAACTAGCAGATTATCACATTTCAGATCAAAGTGCACAATGTTCTTTGAATGCAAATATTCCATTCCGAACGCTGCATCCATGGCAATTATGAGCCGCTTACGACGATCAAGGTGCCTGAAAAGTCACACAAGATATGGATAAGATAAAGCAAATGGGGACACGGAATCAACTTCAATACTCCAATGCAAATTAAATACTACTGTCAAATGTCTAGTCAAAACCAAAAGGAGAGTACCTGTGGAAGTGATTTTATAGTTGCTAATTATCACAAACACAAAGCAACAGTCATCAGGAAAATAATACCTATCCTTACGAAGTAAAACATGTCTTAGAGAACCATCAACCATGAACTCTGTTACAGTGGCCAAAGTTCCACCTGGACCATCTTGCACCACACCATAGAACGCAACCACATTGGGATGGTGAAGCTTGGATAGAATTTCGGCTTCCCTCCAAAACTCAACGGTCTGGATGTGGGTATGATATTAGTAAGCATTTCAAGAAAATTCAAATTTCATTTAGTAAGTAACAAATGACACAACGGTAACTAGGGGAAAAAAACATTTCTATGGTGTTTTCTAAAATTGTTATCGACGTGTTACTGTAGGTTAACAAAACAGCTAATAATGATAGACGCTGGAAATTGACATTATCCTATTAATATAAATTTTTCTGATGGTCCTTAAATTATATCTTTTAAGATATCAATTTAACACTTAATTTTTGCATGCAACCTATTGATTGTTCTTTACTTCGGCAGAATCACACTCACAAATCATGAAGTAGAAATTTGGAGTCCCACCATTCAATCAAAGAACAGATACAACATCTAACACATACAACTTCATCCATAGAAGCAAATTTACATGACATTTTCGTTCAAAATAAGGTAGTAGTCATAGTTTTCTAGCCTAGACTCTGAACCATGATTAAGATAAAAGAAGTTAGTTTTTGCCATGCTGTCATATTAAGATAAATATGCATATATAAAGATGATCTATTAAAGTTAACACAGAATTAATGAGCGCAGTAGAAACCCTTTTTTATAAGCAGGGCAGGAAAAATCCAAATAAGACTTGAGGTTTGCATGCAAATACTTATATCCTGCCATTTAACTCAAAATCAGATAATTTCTAGCACTTCCAAACATAAACAACAACAGTCATATTCATCATGCACCTGAACACAATACTCTGGGAGAGTAAACTAGGGGTCATACCAATCTCTCTTGTTCTGACTGTCGACCAGTAAAGCAACTTTTCTTAATGCGCTTGATTGCTACATCTGAGCCTCTCCATTTCCCATGATATACAGTTCCAAATGTCCCAGAACCAAGTTCCTTCAACTCTTCGAGATCTGCATTTTGTATAATCTGCAATCCATTCACCAGACAGTATCAAGGTTATGGTTGGTGCTGTTGCTGTCCTGATCCATTGAGCTGAATCATAACTTCAACCAAGTCTAAACAGTTCAACCGACTCAAAATATTTATGATTTCTTGGGATCATAGAGTTTCCACAAACAACTCAATAATTACAAATGTAGAATCATTCCAGTGATAAATTTGACAACTTAATAAGATAATGCACCGAATTCCATCTTCCTTCTATTTGGTATATTTAAGAATGTCAATTGTCAAAAGATAAGCTAACCTGTAAAGAACTGATATCAAAATCAACCATTGATGGATCTAGAGAAGGTATGAAAATATTTGCAGCCCCATCCTAAAATTGGTAAAACAAAAAGATATTAAGCTGAGAAACATTCTATTTTTGTAAATGGCGCATATTACCCATTTTTAAAGTACCTCATAGCCTGAATCTTGAATTCTCATATTATCCATTAGATCCTCATACTGGATAGCGGCACCAACTTCCACTTGAGATGCATCATACTTGGAATGAAGACCCGTAGAGACACCTCCATCTCCAGAGGGTATTTCTTTATCGTACTCTTCACAATAATTCTCTTGCAGTCCCATGTGACTCGCATTAATTCCATCCCTCATCTTTGGAACAAAGTCATATGCCATTGGAGCTTCCTCTTCAACTTTTGCCAGTCCAGAGGATAATACAATATGATCTTGATCGATAAGAGAAACATCTCTTCTTGCAAACTCATCACCCGCCAATCTCTGGAAGAACGACCAATGCTTAGGTTCATGGTTTTGTATATTCACACTCAAACCAGCTGGATCCTTCTGTAAAGGACCAATATTAGAGAAGCTATCGGAAAGAATAGCTTTTGAAAATATGTCAGAAAGAATATTGCGAGGGAATCGATCATTAATATCAATAATTATGTCCCCCTGCTCAGTTCTTGGAGCAGCAGCCTTAGGATCTTCTTGAGTTCCCAACCACGCAGAAGGTTGAGGATGCTCGTGAGCATCATTAGATAAAGACTGACTTGCAGCCACATCAGCACACTGAAGTCTAGAATGTTCACTGTCTTTCACAGAATGATCAAGACAAAGATCAGGAAGATTCAAACCAACATCCACCTCCGGGATAGAAACTTGAGCTTCATGAGAGACATCTTTAACTTCACGAGGATACATCTCTTTTTGAATTTGGGCATGCCCATTATTAATGGCCTCAGATTCGACAGGAAAAATGATAGATTGCCCTACAGGAGCATCAACATCGCGAGTTTGCAATTTTTCAAGTGAATCCGTAACTAAATCTGATTGAGTAACATCAGTATGTGACTGATTAACAAGAAACTGAGAACTATGTGAATCATCAGATTTAGACATTCTGCCACGTGTCCCTGCCTGCTCTCGAGGAATGCGCTCAGAGTAAAACACCCTCTGTGGTGGAATAGAAGAATCAGCATAGCTCAAAACAGTTGGATTAGAGTCCGAGTTGACAGACTCATGGTCAGGAGCATTACCAGAGTTGAAATATTCAGGAGGTTTCAAGACCTGCACATTTTCCTGGGGTCTTGCTTCACTCTTTAAAGTTTTTGACGACAATTCCTCATCCGTCACCGACAATGATTCTTCGGCAGCAAAACTAACTTTGGAGCCACCACTGTGCGCTGTAAAGTGATCATTAGTTAGCATTGCCATTTGAATGCTTCCATTGTCAGGGTGAACTGAACTATCAACTTTCCATTTGGCATCCATTCCTTGCAATTGAGTTCCCTGGAGAAAAGGGCTACCTAGAGACTTGCCCTCAAGACTTTCTTCATTAGAAAAAAATCCATATGAAGATTGTGATACAGCATTTTCTGGAGGTGTACGAAAGGGAACATGCACAAGTTGTGGAGGATGTTGCTTCTCATCATGATGGGTGTGCATAGCCTGGCCATGATGGAAGGGTAAGTCAGCTTCATAAAGTTTGGAAGAAGCTGGTAAAAAAGATTCAGAAGGTTCTGTAGCTGTAGAAGGTACAGCAAAGTCGACCATATTCAAGGAATTAATACCGACAAATTCATTGGAGTTGATACTTCTGTCTTTTCCAACATTCGGCCGATCTAACTCTTCTAAATTGTTTGCAGAAGAGCTGGCTAACCGAGTAGAGTCTCTCCGCAATACAAAGTCTATGCCATTGACGGCGACTACATATTTCATCTCAGAGTCGCCATCGGAGTTAGCTAGACCGAAATGAGCATCTTCTAAATCTCCAAGGGAGAAAAGAAATAGTCGAAGCTTTCTTGATTCTTCTCCAGCCTCGAATACATTGCATTCTTCCATCATATTCAGCAAATCCTCATCACTTGATACAGACACTAAAGTATCAAGATCTTCCTCAGGGAGTTGATACTTTATGGTATGAGTCTCATCATAAATAGCAGATGTTTTCTCCCACAATTCCCTCCACGTGATGTCCTTGCTTATCCTGATTATGCGTGTTTCACCACCAACATATCTGAGCTTTCCATCACTTGGCCTAGGTAGGATTCTACCACCAAAGCTGCAAAGAATCTTAAGCTTCCGAGACGAACTCTCAGATGATCCAGATGAAGGCTGCATAAGGGTATAGTTGTTGCTACGATCTGATGAAACGTGTGGAATAGACGGAAGAGACCCATTTTTAGATCTATTTCCGTGCAATGACAAATTTCTGCGCTCCGGTTCTATTAAATTTTGTCCTGTCGTGCCAATCACGGAAACATCCAAACCACTTTCGGACCCAGTGTGACTATTGCCTAAAATTCCCTTCAGCTCCATGTAACCAGGTGCATAACTAGGATTTCCTGAGGTAGGAATAAATGGATTCTTCGGATTTACTCTGTCACGCATAAATTCAAGAGCAAACTCCTCACCAGTCTGTATAGAATAATTTCGCACAGGTTTGGGTTCTGAAAAGTTCATTTCTTGAGATTTCAGAATAGCATTTGCAAGCACTGGTGCATCCACCCGATGCACTAATGTCTCAGCAGTTACATCTTTGCTTCCTTGTCCTAAGGAGCTACCTTGCATAAAATTTTGATTCTTTGTTGGTTCCATAAATCAACTTCTGCTCCATTACAGAAAAAAAAATCAATGGAAATCAATAGCTGGCATTACAATACAACACATAAGTATAGACCAGCAGCAAAGAAGCATCTTTCCTTGCATAGTAACATTAAACATATCAATGAAGATCGTCAACTGAGAGGACTGCCATTGAAGTTTTATCCATATTAAAGTTTGGTATCACATACAAATGTAGGGATTCTCGAGTTACATAACCACAAAACTAAGAACCCGAAACGGAACACAGAGCAGACACAGTAACAAGTTGATATACTAGTCAGTGGGTGATTCCCTTACAGCATCCCGGAAGCAGCAGCACTGTCCTTGCAGTGTAACATCAATCGAGGAGATTGCCGTTGAAGTTTCTCCATATAAAAAGTAGGGTATCACAAACGCTCGACATAAAACACAGAGTACAGTTTTTCACGAAGTTGATGTACTACCAATTAGTGACTTCCTTCTCTCTCTCTTTATAGAATTTCAGAAAGTTGAAACAAAAGTGCTCAAAAAGGATTTTCTATTTCAATAAGCAGATATCACCGTCGAAAGAGGGGCCACGAACTTGGGTCATAATTAACACGAGATCTCCAATAACATCCAAAATGATTTGAAAGCCTCAAGCCAAGCATTATCAGTAAACGAAACGAATTCCCACTCTTCAAATCAGTGAACTATGAATTTACACACACAAAAAAAAAACTCACTGATCAATAACAGAACTTAGTGACTAATTTAAAAATTATAAATCAAAATAATCTTAGCTAATAAATTTAACCAGTCCCGACCACTCCAGACGACTGCGGACCCCACTACAACGATACTAGATTGACCCAGAAACCGTAAGCGATAAAAAAACAGTAACTTTATTGCATCGAGCATACAAAAGTAACAAAGAGCATATGGATCAAAAGGAACAATTTACTCTCAGAATCATCAAGATTTACCTCGAGACGCCAATGCAGAGGATGAAATCGACTTGTGACAAAATCCGCCATTATCGCACCACCATCTCGAACATGACTACACAGAATCGAGTTCTAATTGACGAAAAAGCAAGTTGAATCGATGGATTCTCGTTTTATAATTAAAAAACAATCGGAATTCAGATAACTAATCTGCAAGCATGTGCTGCAAAGGCATAGCAAATTCCAAGCTTTTGACGTCTCGCTTTCGTCTTCTCTAGAAGGTTTTGAACACTTACCAAACTCACGAGGTACAATCAGTTTAGCTTTGGTTTGGTTGAGTGGAGCTCGAGTCAAACTAATTTAGCATTCCCATTTTGCGCTGATCAATGAGGGGCTCTCCTCCAAACTAATATAATAATAAATAAATAATAAATAAATAATAAATAATAAATATATTAAGACCACATCGGATTCGAGGATGCATAGCATTTTGGGGTTGTCAGCGCCCAGCACAATTTTTTTTTTTTTTTGCAAAATAAAAATTGAAAAAAAGTTGGGCGTCTGGGTAGTCACCCAAGCATCGGGTCAGGGCGGCTAGACCATTTTCGATGCCTAGGCGGCCACTCAGGCTATCTAGGCGCCGCATTCTCGAACAGTGCCAATGATGAAAATGATCAAAATTCAATTATAAGAGATTGACAAGTGAAAAAAAATAAAATACAACATATCCAACAACACATAGCAGTTCCTGTTAGTCATTGTGTGCTCAACTCCGTACTCAACTCACACTTTCCACCACCTGAAGTCGAAATTGGTTGCATCATTGAAAAGACCATGCATAGGAGATCAAAAGCTCCATGTTTTGGTGCAGTCCCGGCGACGAAACTGGAATTTCTAAAATCCTATTAAGGACTATTTAACCCAAAGGGAACGGATTTTCAAAATTTTCGGCGATGAAACTACCGGAACATGGGGCTTTTCATCTCCTACACATCGTCTTTCCAATGGTGCAACCAATTTCGATGACAAGTGGTCGGAAGTGTGAGTTGAGTAAAGAGTTGTGCATATTAGACTGTGCACAGAATCTTTCCTATCCAACAACATATCCAATAAACTGAACTTCAACGATACGTCTGGTAGGTAAGTTTATACATTTGAATAGAATGCCTAAAATACTAATAAATGACCGCTAAAGGTTAAGGATAGCTATGAGGTTTGATCTGTAGAACACCCTAATATCCCAAGTGATGATCAATGGATGTTATTATCGTGTTCAGTATGAAGACCTCCATCGTATCTGTTATAAATGCGGCTGCTTCGACCACCTGATTGATGAATGCAAGATTTCAGAGAAAATCCCCCTGACCCCAACCACTACACTTTCAAAAAGGGGGCAAAATAACATAATGACAAAGTCCCTGGCTAACAATGGTCAGACAAAGGATCTTATACCCCAGGGCCACTAGCACACCAATGATAAAGACATCGGAGAATATCCCTGACCGAAAGTTTGGGGAATGGATGGTTGCCCAAAAGAAGGGTCAGAGACCGCTAAACCACCTGACACAACTTCATAAAGGAAAAGAGATTATCAAAAATGCCGAACGAAGCGGGAAACTCCCAGCATTTAATTTCTATGCATATCGTTTTGATATTTTACAATCTATCATAGAAACTTCTTCTGATAATACTCTAGATTTATAAGGGCTCTACATATCTAACAAATCAAGCACTGTTCAGTCAGGACAAGTTCATACAATCTCATACTTGAAGAAAAATGTTGGCACAAGGAAGACCACAAAACAACTCCCCAAGACATGCCAATCTAGCAGCGCCTGGATGCGTAAAAAGATGGAAAACACTGCCATCTGAGAAAGCCCCCAGCAACACCTACTGCCGAAACACTTTCTAGCATTTCCAAACGACCTTGAATTGAGGCTATACTAGACGCTCCATCTAAGCCACACATCAAAGATAACTGTGCTCTACCCCAATCCTACATCAGTCATGCTTCTGATACCAACCATACAACGATGACTCTCCAAACATCCCCTTACTCCTCCCTTCCCTCCACTAGACCCTTCTGCCATCCTCACCCCCCCTAGACCCTTCTGCACCCCCTTGTTTTATAGGAACCTAACAGACAACCAAAGGCATTTGCGTAGGAGGCAAATATGTGGTCATTGGATCCTCCAGCAGAAACCATGGCCAACACAAGGATAGAAAACTTGAGACTGACAATGAGGTTATGGCACTGGAAGATAGGAACCTCAGTGAGAGGGATGACGATTGTAATGCTCCGGCCTTTTCCGAGGTCGTTATGACAACATTAGTGTCTCTACCCACCCATGCCCTAGCCAATAATTGCTCATACTGTCCCCACAAATCAATACATGACCTTCCAGCGCACTTTGTCCTCACTCGTGCGCACCCTGAAGAACTTCCCAGAGGGTTACCCATCCCAAAATTGCTCCAAGGTCAACATGCTTAATTTTGGAATTCTCATGGATGGACAGAAAAGGAGGTGCACCTTATTTATATGAGTAGTATTAACAACCATTTTTATTACAATGATCTCCCTAGTAAGGCACATTACAGTCTATCTCCGTTACCCTCATTTTTCGGTTTCTTATGACTATTCACTCTATAAAATTTATGTCATGGAATGTGCAAGGTTTACGGAATAGGCGTATCATCTCCACCCATAAAAATCTCATAAAATTATATAATCTCGACCTAATCATATTGCTAGAACCTAGGATTGATAGTGATGATGCATAACAGTAATAAATGTTTTAGGGTTAAGTTTTACTAAATCATTTAGAGTAGAAGCATAGGATTTTTCTTGTGATATCTGGCTTATCTGGCAGCAACACATCACAATAGAGGTTCTTTGTTTTGAATGGCAGTCTATTCATGTTTATTTATCATCATCAATGTTTCCCACTTTTACTTCAATTGCTGTATATGGAAGTCCAGTTTCGTAGGTTACACGGTCCCTCTGGGGACAACTTTCTGACCTCCCTCTTACGGAGAATAAGCCATGGATCACCATGGGAGACTTCAATGCTTTCCTCTCATCTCATGATAAATGTAGCATAATAAAATCAAAAGGATGTAGGTTGTTCAACAGATGGATCTTTGATACAAGTATGGAACCTTTTGGCTTCATAGGGCACAATTTTACGTGGGCAGGAGGCCTATGCCACGAATGTTGTGACTGGGTACTAGCTGTAAAGAGTTCCTACTACAGACCAGACCCATCTACACCGCATAGCCTCAGATCACTCTCCAATTGTTATTGAAATGACATCTAGGACCATGGAGAGAATCAGTAACACTCAGTTTCGTTACTCAAGGACTTGGGAAGCTCATGAGTTGTGGGATGATTTGCTAGAACTTTTGTGGAACAAAGAAATTGCTCTATTTGGGGCCTTGACTGAGAAACAAGTTAATCTTCGATCCTGGAACACATATTTCTTTAGAGATACTTACAAAAGAAAAGAAAGAGTGTTAGGGTGATTGGCAAGAATACAAAAATCTCTTACACTAAGACGCTCACAACATCTGGTGATTTTGGAAATGGAACTCCGTAAAAAATTTGAAAGAACTTGCATGCAAGAAGTGCATCTCAATAAGCAAAACAGCAGAGCTAACTGGATAAGGAATGGTGATAAGAACACAAAAAAATTTCACTCTAGATTTAAGGTGAAGCCTGGAAGCAGGAAACCAGTCATGATACGCCTGGACCTTATTACATGGTGCTCTGACCCTTAGCACCTTACTTTGGAGGTCACAAAGTTCTTCATAAAATATTTTGAAGAGGATAGAACCAACCAACCTCGGTCTATGAAGCTATGTTAGGGAGGTTCGACTACTTCACCACCTCCCACTTTTCTCCTTCTCCTGTGATCAAACCGTCAGCAATTCGGCTCATCCAAACCCTTAACGTAAGTCATGGCTAGTCAATTCGCCAACTTGATGTTAATAATGTATGTCATTATGGACGTTTGTATGAGGATGTGTAAATGGGACAACCTCAAGACTTTGTGGATCAAGACCGTCTTCATCATGTGTATAAACAAACACCCAATATCTAGTTCTGAGTTTAGACTCTTTCTTTAGGGTTAGGAATTTGTCAACTTTCATGTCGACACCTCATTATCTGTCTCCATCCAATTTGGAGTTATGTTGTATGTGTTGATTTATGTGGATGGTATCACTATCACTGCATTGAATCCTGAGATTGTTTGCTGCTTTATCTCCACCATTTTGCATGGTTTTCCTCAAGTATCTGAGTGATATGTCATACTTTCTTGGTGTTTAGGTACTTCCCCATTCTGAGGGTTTACTTCTTTCTTAGTCCAAGTATATTTTGGATCTTCTGGCTCGCCATAACATGATGGTTACAAGCCTGTTGCCACTCCCTATCTCTGAATCATGACTTGCTCTTCATTATGGCACTTTGCATAAGAATGGGATGAAGTATTGTTCGGTTCTTGACAGTCTTCAGTATTTATCGCTTACTCAGCATGACATTGCTTTTGTGGTCAGCAGACTATCTTAGTTTATGTACCTTTCCACAATTACTTGCTGCGAGGCGGCAAAAAGACTCCTGAGACCTATCGATCGGTCGATAAAATTACCGACTGATCGCTTACCGTTACCGACCGACGGCCATTAATGGGAAAATGTTACACTTACCATTACTTTTGTATTTCGGTAACCGATACTGATGGTAACGGTAACATATGATAGGTTATCGACGGTACGGTGGTCGGTAACCGCATTTTTCAAATATCGACCGGTCGGTAATTGGTCGATATCGGTTACTGACCGACAGTCTGGCACCCCTACCTGAGGTACCTATGTGCTGTATAGACTATGAACTCATCATTCATCACACATTTCCTCTCTCCCTCTATGCCTTTTATGATGGTGATTGGGATGATAATAAGGACGATTTTACCTCTACTAACACCTATGTGGTGTATCTTGGCGACAATCCCATCTCATGGTGCTCCCGCAAGCAGCACACAATTGCTCGGTTCTCCACTGAAGTAACGTTCTGTTGCCACTACTGTTGCGGAGTTTGATTGGACGTGGTCCCTTCTACATGAACTTCACGTTCCTCTCTCTACTATGCTTGCCATCTACTGCGATAACATTGGTGCCACCTACTTGTGCTTCAACCCAATGTTATATAATGGGATGAAGTATATTGCTTTGGATTGTCACTATGTTTGTTATTAGGTTTGGTGCTTTCTTCATGTTACTTATGTTCACACCATTTACCATCTTGTTGATTGTCTCGCGAAGGCTCTCACTGGGTCTCATTTTCTACTTCGTTAGGACAAGATTGGTCTCACACCTCGTCCATCTTGTGTCGTATAAAAGAATTAGAATTATATTAAGATTATATTTTATTATTTGCACATTAGTATTTTTTGTACAAGGCGCTTCATTTGGTCAATCTACGGGTAGTCAGTATTCCCTTCGGGTAGACAATTTTTGTGTGGCACCATCTATTTTCGAAACTGATCGCATAATTAGAAAGCTTATACATTGAAGATGAAAATCTTCATATTCCGACACAATTCCGATGACTTTATCACCGTTTAATTAGTTTCACATTTTCTCCTTGGGTTAATTAGTCCTAAAAAGAGTTTTAGAAATTCCCGACAACGAAGTTACCAGAACCGTACCGGAATATGGGGATTTTCGTACCATATGGGAATATAAAGACATTTGTACAAATCCAAATTCCTGATTTTACAAACTTTACGTTCCCTATAAATCGTCAATAAAATTAAGTGCCAATCCTGTTATTTCCGTGGAGCTCCATGTACTAGAAATATATTGCACCCATCTAATCATAAATAGCCAATAAACTTAGGTGTAAATCCACCAAATATCTAAATCATAAACAATAAATAGCCAAATGATAAATCATATCATAAACAGTAAATCAAATCATAAACACATGGGGAAGATCATTTCTTTCTATCCAAACATAAAAATTGTTTGGAATGAATTCACTTTTTGTGAATTGCAACTGTATAAAAGGACAAAAAACACGTTAGTAAAATAAAAGATTCAGAAATAAATGTAAGATTGTTTGTGTATGAATTATTTACCTAGCATGATCATGAATGTTCAATCCATTGATCCTTTCAATTATGCTTTTCGGATCAAGTTCCATCACTTCAATAACAATGCACGTGAATTTAAATAGAAAGATCAAACAACTAATAATAAATAGTGATGCAAATACAATTGTGATTACCTTCATCAAGTTCATAAGTACTGAAATCATTTGTCTCATCATCTCGGATTAGCAACTCAATGTCATTAGGTTCTTTTTTTTTTTACCAACAAAAATAGGTTCTTTTTTTTCAATATAGAGGAAGCTTACAAAGCCGAGAGAAAAAAGAAATTGGCCTCCTAAGGTGGCTGGAATGCCAAAACACCAGTAACAACAGAGTCTTGAGGAGGGATTGTTGAAGCCGGTGAATACGTCGCATCCCAGTGAGGAGGATGTGTATGTGGTCCAATGAATGTTGCTCCGGCAATCTGGGACGTGATTACAGGATCTGAAAGCTGAATCAATAGGTTCTTTCAATCAATTCTGAGACAAAATTAAACCTCAGCCATCTTGGGTGCCAATGAACTTGTAAAAGCGCTTAACACACGACATCCAGTACTAAAAAACTGACTCCGAAGGAACGGTTGCGATAGAATTGCAAGCACATCTCTTGCCAGTATTGCAAATCACGTCTCGTTTTTTTAAGCAAAAGGTCTCACTTTTTATTGATGATAAAAAAATCCGAATGTTTTATACACTATTATGAATTCAAAAAGAAATTAGAGAAAATAATCCCAAATTCATGTGCTATAATTCTTCTCTTTCACAGTTCTGCTGTACTGCTTTCTCCAGGAGCAGCCAATTGAAGTCCAGTATCTCCATAGCAGTGTTCTTCTGTGCTGCTTTCTCCAGGAGCAGCCAATTTGGGGAAGTCCAGTATCTCCACAGCATGCTTGTTGCTGCATCCCAGAAAGGTCAGCAGCAACAAACCAGTGCGCAGAGACTCTGCACTGCTCTTGTCATCAGCTCCATATCATGCAGTAGGGGGGAATTTTCAATCCAAGTGCATCAAGAAAATGCAACAAAGATACAGACTTCTCACCATATCAAAATTACAGCAAAGATATCATCAAGTAAAAGATGCAAGCACAGGAAAGCTTACACCTCCGTTTCATCAGAGACCACATGCGGATTCATGCTGGAATCCAAGAGCAGCCGCGGTGATCTTTTTGTTTTTCCAGCAGGTAGTCCCCGTAAAAGACTATGAGCCTCCTTTTTCAAATCGAGCCCCTCGTTGCAGTGTAGCAAAAATACAAGCTACTGTTATATTCATATCAAATTGTTAAGAGTCCGAGATTTCAGACGAGTAACTGGACCTTTATGAACACCTACGAACACCTCGACCGTGATCTCTCGATTATGCACTTTCTGATTTCGCAATGGAGTTCGCCGGCGACGACCTATATTGCTGGAAGTGCAAGATACTGTGAGATAGTATAAACTCTATGATGGGGAGATCAAAACCCTATAGAACTCAGTACGGGAGAACTAACCATGTAATACTGTTTTTCATTCAATCAAAAGATGGTTCTGGCTTACATGGTTCTGCTCTTTTAAATAGACCAACAGGAATTCAAAACATCACTTGCACAACTACTACATTTACTCTTCCAACTTGTGCCCTTCTTAAAGTCCCTATCTGCCAACTGCTTCTGGCCCTTTAATGCGTCTTCGATATGTTTGCCCATAATGAGGAAAAGCACGCCTTGTTCCTTGTTCTGTTGGGTCTCTGACGTTACCCCCGGGTTCAACAGCACCATTGTCCTCAATGGTGAGCTCAGGATGCGCTAGGAGGAGTTTATCCTTGTCTTCCCATGAGGCCTCTGCTGGAGAGAGACCCTCCCAGTGGATGAGCAGCTGCTGGCGGCCCTGAAAGATGCGACGATCCAGTATGGCGCGTGGTGCTGGCTGGGGCACACCTTGGTACATGTCAGGCAGCGAGGGAGATGTAGGGGGGTTACCTTTAAAAGCCTTCAGCTTGGACACATGAAATACGGGGTGAATCTTTGTGTCGGGGGGAAGTAACAGCTTGTATGCTACCTCGCCAATGCGTTCTTGCACTTGGAATGGCCCATAGAACAAGGGCTGCAGTTTCTTTGTATGTTTGTTGCCAAGTGAGGTCTGTCGGTAAGGTTGCAGCTTCAACCAGACCCAGGAATTGCACTCAAATTCTACTGCACGATGATCCGCATCATAACGCTGCTTCATGTGGTTTTGACTGTGAATCAGGCGTTCCCGGAATTCTGCCAGTAATTCGTGTCGCTGTTTGAGTTCAATGTCCACAGCCTCCATATGTGTTGCGCCCTCAGAATATGCCATCAGTCGGGGAGGAGCTCTGCCATACACTACCTCGAAGGGAGTAGCTTGAAGGGCCGTGTGATAACTGGTATTGTAGCTGAACTCGGCCCATGGAAGCCAATCCACCCACTTGCTGGGATTATCTCCTGTCAAGCAGCGAAGGTACATTTGGATAACTCGGTTTACTGCCTCAGTTTGTCCGTCTGACTGAGGATGGTAGGCGGATGTGAAGCACAAAGTAGTGCCGCTGAGTTTGAACAGTTCGCGCCAAAAATTGCTAGTGAAGGTGTTGTCCCGATCGCTCACCATCGTTTCTGGAATCCCATGTAATCTGAACACCTGAGCGAAGAAGGCTTTGGCCACTGTGAGTGCCGAATAAGGGTGGCTTAAGGCAATGAAGTGTGCCATTTTGGAAAGACGATCAACGACAACCATGAGCACTGTTTTCCCGTGTGACTGCGGCAGCCTATCCACAAAATCTAGTGAAATATCAGACCAAATGTGTTGGGGTACTGGGAGGGGTTGCAACAGACCCGCCGGTGAGAGCTGCTCTGACTTATTGCGTTGGCAGATTGTGCAAGTTGCTACCACTGCTGCCACACTGGGCTTCATATTGCTCCAGAAAAAATCAGCTTTCAACCTTTGAAGTGTCTTCAGATTTCCTTCATGGAAGCCTTGATGAACTCGTTGGATAATACTGTCAATCAGGTGGGAGTCGGCTGGTATTACCAAGCGATCCTTGAACCATAACAAATCTTGCTTCCAAGAGTAAGGCTGGGAAACGGCCGTGGCGTTCAGCTTCTGCTGGAGTTCCCTCAGCGCTGGATCGTGACGGAGAGACTCTTTTATTTCTTCCACCCAGGATGCCACTGCCAAGGAACAAGAATGTAGGATAGGTGCCTCCTCAGTTTGTCTAGACAACGCGTCAGCTGCATTATTGTCCCGTCCTGGCTTGTACTCAACACTAAAAGTGTAGATCATCAGTTTTCTTAACCAATGTAGCTGAGGTGTAGTTGTTACCTTTTGATCCAACAAGTGTTTGAGGCTCTTGTGATCTGTCCTGATTATGAACTTGTTACCCCACAAATATGATTTCCAATGTTGCACAGCTTTAGCCAGGCCTATCAGTTCCCTTTCGTATGCGGGTAGGCCAGTGTATCGAGGTCCAAACTTGCGGCTAAAGAAGGCCATCGGGTGTTCTTCTTGCATTAATACCGCGCCAATACCTGTATTTGAGGCGTCACATTCAATGGTAAAAGGTTTAGCAAAATCAGGTAACACCAGCACCGGAGCTTGAGACATGAGTTGTTTTAGTTTCTGAAATGCAGCTTCACCGGTTGGGCTCCATTGGAACTGATCTTTTCTTAACATACTGGTCAATGGTGCTGCTATGGAGCCATAATCCTTCACAAAACGTCTGTAGTAACCTGTAAGGCCAAGAAAAGAGCGCAGGCCGTGTATATCACCTGGTTGTTGCCACTTAAGCATAGCGTCAATCTTGTCTGGATCCGCTTCTACTCCACGAGCCGAAATGATATGGCCCAAATAAGCTATGCGTTCTGCAGCGAAATCGCATTTAGATTCTTTAACTACCAAGTGGTTTTCTGCCAGCAACTGCAAGGTAAGCTGCAAATGCTCCATGTGCGAGGCCCAAGTCTTACTAAACACCAGAATGTCATCGAAAAATACCAGCACAAAACGCCGCAAATAAGGTTTAAAAATGTGGTTCATCAGTGATTGAAATGTTGCCGGAGCATTAGTTAAACCGAACGGCATTACCAGAAATTCATAGTGTCCATGGTGGGTTTGGAAGGCCGTTAAGGGGATCGAAGTCTCTGCCATTCTTACTTGATGATATCCCGCCCGAAGGTCAAGCTTGGAAAAGTACTTGGCACCTCCCAATTCGTCCAGCAACTCCTCCACGATGGGGATCGGAAATTTATCCTTCAATGTGATGGAGTTCAGTGCCCTATAGTCCACACACATGCGCCAAGATCCATCAGGTTTTGCTATCAGCAACACTGGCGAGCTGTAGGGGGAAGTAGAGGGCCGAATCCACCCCTTTGACAGCAGCTCTTCACACTGCTGTTCGATTTCCGTTTTCTGTCCGTGAGCATATCGATAGGGCCGAGCTCGCACGGGATCTGATCCTTGTTTGATGGTTATTAAGTGATCACGTAACCTCTTCGGTGGTAAGCCACATGGTTCATTAAATACTGTCCGGAACTTCTGCAGTAGGGCAGGCGAAGTGTCTGTGTTCTGCAAGGTGCACAACTCTCCCGCCTTGAGCCTCCGTGGTACCCCATATAACCGTACATGTTCTCCCTGGTATATGAAATCCAGTTGTTTGATCATGAAGTTCCACACAAGAGGGCTGACGCTACTGAGCCAGTTGACTCCAAGCACGGCTCCAAATCCTGCGAGAGATAAAAGATAAAAGGTTATTGGAAACTTGTGTCCCCCCAAGTCCAGCTCTTGGAAGACACACCCCGGACTTGGTATCTTCTCGCCGTTAGCCACCGTTACAGCCAGGGGTTTAGTGACACACTTCTCTAATCTCCATGACTCGGCAAGGGCTGCATCCAAGAAACTATGTGTGCTCCCGGAATCCAGCAACACCAGTAACTCCTGCTCTTTTACCTGTCCTTGAACCTTCATGGTTTCATAGGAACTCCTCCCTGTTAATGCATTAAGAGAAATTTCCACCTCTTCTTCATCTCCAGACTCCCCATCTTGCTCTAACTCGATGAAAAACAACTTTTTACACACATGGCCTTTACTCCACTTATCGTCACATTTGTAACACAGCCCTTGAGCTCGTCTCTGGGCTACCTCAGCAACCGTGAGTTTCTTGCTTTCAGGAATCTTGGTGGAAATAGCTTTGTTCTGATGGCTGGTCGTCTGAGTATATGGCTGGAATGGTTTGGTACTGAAGTGCTGTTTCTTGGCCACATTAGCCAGAGCAATGGCCTTTGCCTGGTATTCTCGCGCAATGTACATAGCCTCATGTATTGTAGTAGGTTTCTTGAGCTTAACATCATACGATAAGCTGGGATCCAAGGCTGCTATGTATAGTACCAGGGCTGTTTTGGTGGGGAGATAACTCACTCCAGACACAATCTCTCTCCACCTTTCGTTCAAGTCTTCTACACTGGACGTTTGTCTGAGAGCAGCAAGCTGAGCCAGGGGATCAGTGCTTCCCATAGTCGAGTATTCCAGACGAAACAAATCACAAAATTCCTCCCAATCCAACTCTGGGTATTCCTCATCCGTGGTTTTCCACCACAACTGCATTTTTCCTTCCAAATGGAAAGTGGCCATGAATACCCAATCCTCATACTCCACCTTCTGCTGCGTGAAGAAAGAAGCGCACCTGCTCAACCAACTCTCGGCCATTTCGTTTTCTCCATAACGGGGAAAATCCCACCTAAAAGGACGGTGGTACTGGTTGGAATCCTTCCGGTAATAGTCCTCTCTGTCCTCCATTCTTCTTCCTCGCCCCCTTCCGCGATACGACTGGCCATGGTCGCCGGTATTGCGGCGGAAGGCACGCTGCTGGGACGGTGTAAGTCGGGGGCCATTTCCTTTCTTTACTCGTGAGGAACTAGCTCCCTTGCGTGGGTACTCATTCTCCTCAGCTTCAAAGTTTTCCATCTCCTCCTCTACCGTTCTTTTCCCAAACAATCTCTGCTCCTTTTGGAACGTCCGGGATTCGTATTGGAAGTTCTCATCGGGGTCCTCTTCCTCAAAGGTCTCAGCAGTTTCGACTGGCCGTTTGGCCGACGATTTCGATGGGTCTTTCTTTTCGGGAGACTTCTCCAATTCCATTTTCTCCAATCGCTTCAACACATTTGCGTTGAACGCAGCCTGCTCATCTTGTTTTCGGGTCTGGTCATCTAGCTTGCGTTGGGTTGCCAAAAACATCTCCTTGATTTGTGCCATATCCGATAGTTCTGCCATTTGTCCAGAAGCTTGACTCGCCAACTACTCTGATACCAATTTGTTAAGAGTCCGAGATTTCAGACGAGTAACTGGACCTTGATGAACACCTGCAAACACCTCGGCCGTGATCTCTCGACTATGCACTTTCTGATTTCGCAACAGAGTTCGCCGGCGACGACCTATATTGCTGGAAGTGCAAGATACTGTGAGATAGTATGAACTCTATGATGGGGAGATCAAAACCCTATAGAACTCAGTACGGGAGAACTATCCATGTAATACTGTTTTTCATTCAATCAAAAGATGGTTCTGGCTTACGTGGTTCTGCTCTTTTAAATAGACCAACAGGAATTCAAAACATCACTTGCAACTACTACATTTACTCTTCCAACTTGTGCCATTCTTAAAGTTCTTATCTGCCAACTGCTTCTGGCCCTTTAATGCGTCTTCGATATGTCTACCCATAATGAGGAAAAGCACGCCTTGTCCCTTGTTCTGTTGGGTCTCTAACACAAATACGTAGCATACAGGAGCAATTTTGCAGCAAGCAACACCACTTAACATATATCATATAGCATCAAATATTCCACGGAGAATTTTCATCCCTTCAGTCTTAGGTACGTCCACCCATGATTTCACCCTACGGAAGCCGCAGTGTCGAAAAGTGGAGAGAACGAATTTCCATCTTATTCACCCTACGGAAGTCACAGTACAAAAATTTGGAGAGAAAATCAGCACCTCATTCAACAATTTTCGGTCCTCTGCTTGTTCGGGTAAGCATGTTTGAGAAATTTGTGGAGGTTGAACAATTTTTTGTATGACCAGTAAACCACTCAAACAAAAAATCTGAAATTATTGTTCTTTGAACCCATACTCCTTTATTTTTGCTTAGGGGCATCTTCCATGTAATTAATGTAATTCGCTCATACAAAAAATTTGAAAAAAAATTCGTGTAATTCATGCAATTCATGACGTGGGTGTATGGGAGAACTGGAGATTCATCCTTATTTTTTTATGTTGCAATTGGATTCATCCTTATCTTTCATGTACACAAAACTTTTATCTTTTATGTTGCATCAACTTGTTTATTTGGTGATTCATCCCTATTTATTTTCCATTGCCCTTCAATTGGTAGAGGCGGAGTACAACATAGAGATTGTGAGCGATGAAGATATAAATTATCAGTATTTGGATGATTTTTTTTGGTATTAGGATTTGAATGTAATAGTTTGATTAATTGCTCAACGTTTTATTGGTATGAATGTAATGGTTTGATTGATTGTCCAGGGTAATGTTTTCACTCAAATTGTTCACAAAACTTCTCTCAAATGATGTATTGCAATTTTACCTACAAAATATACTCACACTTGCACAAATGGCGAGTGAGATACCATCAGGGAGCAGTAAGTATTTTTATTAAAGTATAAGTAGGTAAATTAATTCTTTCGAAAGTACAAGAAAGTAAGTTGTTCAATAGCTATAGTACAGGGGGATAAATGGCGAGGTTTTTTCTCCTCCCGGATCGTCTGTGCCGGATGGAACGGCTTCTGTCCCGAACAAAGATCCAGGTCGTCGGTTTTGTAACCGACGGCCACGAGGAGAGAAGCAACTTAAGTTGCGGGTCAAATTCTATTTTTGCGGGTCGTCGGTTCAAAGTGTGGATGCACAACAACAAGCACAATTTTGCCAAAAAAACCAACACATCCACCCGACTCCACCATCACCCCCGCCGCCAATGGCATCGCCACCACCTACCCCACAATTCCCAGCGTTAGAATCTAGGGAAGCAACAACAAGGACCACATCCGCTGCCCAGAATTAGTGGACTACCATGGTGCCTAGAAGGATGGTAGGAATCTACGCTACCCCACAACAATTTGCCGTCGATTCGTTGCAGGATGGTTGGTCCGAGCGAGCGATAGGGATTGCGGCACAGAGAGGAATAGTGATAGGGAGAAGGATAGCGATAGAATAAACCTGTATACAATTTGCGTAGCTATTTTTTTAATTTTTTTTATAAAAAAATTGTTTCCGGGTTCGCGGGTCAAATTCTAACCCGCGAACCCAGAAAGAACCCGCGAGTATTGCTTGTCTGATCGTAGCCGTCGGTTACAAAACCGACGGCCTGGATCTTTGTTCGGGACAGAAGCCGTTCCATCCGGCACAGACGATCCGGGAGGAGAAAAAACCTCGATAAATGGCCTTTAACTCCTCTTTTATCGACATGACAGTTGGATTATTATTTTTTAAAAAATCATAAAATGTAGCCTTTTCTGGTCTAGTTTGATCGATGCTTCGGGACAAAAAATTCCATAATAAAGATATATAAATATCCAGAAATTTTGGTATGCACAATGCTTGTGTGCACTATACTGCACACAATTTTAATTCCGGCTACGAACACCAAAATTGGTCATACCGTTGGAAAGCTTATGCACAAGAGATCAAAACCTCTATGCTTTTGTGTGGTGCCGGAGACTTCATCGCCGGAAATTTCTAAAATCCTTTCCCTTGGTTAAGTGGTTTTTTACGTCGTCGAGATCCACACCAAAGCATAGGGATTTTGATCTCTTGTGCATAAGCTTTACAATGGTATGACCAATTTTGATGATCGTAGCCGAAATTGTAATTTTGTGCACTATGGTGTGCATGCCAAAATCCTTCCATAAATATGAATCGTAATCTATTATAATATTAAGATTAAGAAATTTGGACGTTCGATGTGCTGCTTCTACTACATCTCCCAAACACTGTTCTAATCTTTCTATATAAAGCATAAACCAAAGAAAAAACCATCCAAATAATTTCTTCTTTACATTAAGTTTGGAGATAAAGTGAGTTCTTTACATGCTGCTTGAATTCAAAAGCTCACATAACGGTGCAACTTCCACTGTCCCTAAACCAATGGTTAATTCATCATAAAATGTTACTGAAATTGAACTCAAAGAATATGATCCGTGCACATATATAGGGTGCGTCGCAGTGTCTGCATATGACTATGTGGATTTATGCTAAAGCTCACGTCACGACAAACTCGCGCGACAAACGCACGTTGCTCTCACATTGTGTTGTGTGGTGCCTTTGTCGCGTGTGTGTTGTCGTGGTGTGTATCAGCCCTCGACTATGTGTATGTACCTTTTATTTCGTTGGTAGCGGCCCAATGCTTCCTCAAACTTATCCCATAGAGGTCCTGTTTCTTCAAGGTTCACATTCTGAGGACCAGAGAGATAGGCCTGGACAACAAATTGAAGCGTCCTTTCCCTGCCAAAAGATTATGAAACGAGAGGTTAACGATTCAATTCGATTTACGATTCAAGAATTGATCATTTCGATTCACGATTCGAATCCCAATTTGGCAACTATGGTATAGTGAGATAGCTTTACCTTCCTTCATATTCTGATAACCAGCTCATATATGCTGCTCCAAAGTACATGGAAATGAAAGGCTTGGTAAGATCTTCAACGGACTCGACTGGGTAACCTTTGTAGCCCAAGTCCCTGCATATTAGAATCCAGCAGATTTCAGAAGCAGAATTGAAGTATAAAAATATTAATGATTAGCTTCATTTTACAAGGGCATGTAAGAAAGATGGTAAGGTTTTTATACTAG
Organism: Pinguicula primuliflora; assembly: GCA_025802335.1. Classification (NCBI taxonomy): domain Eukaryota; kingdom Viridiplantae; phylum Streptophyta; class Magnoliopsida; order Lamiales; family Lentibulariaceae; genus Pinguicula; species Pinguicula primuliflora. Next base: position 729,479 of record JAOYMZ010000019.1, on the reverse strand, counting down.
GACAGTGGTATAATGGTGTGTGAATCACACAATGCAGCATCATTTCAGGAAGCCATTCAAGGCTATATGAACGATATCAGGCAGATTTAATATCTCATATTTAGTGGTAGCTGGGTGAAAAAGGAAAAGAGCAGTGAAAGAGAAAGATACTCCATGTATTTGAGTTGAAAGTGTAAGAATTTTGTAGGCATACTTGTATAACCAACATGCTGTGGGATAGTCGATCCCCATCAGTCCCGTGCGTTGTCCAACTCCATTAATAAATCGCATGCTAACCATCTCAGACAGAGCACATAAAACGGCCTGCCCCAAAAAAATTGACAACCTATTAGATTGTGAGCCGTATAGAAGTGGAGGACACGGAGAAGATCTGTTATCCAAATCTTATGATTCGATTCGATTCTATACCCCAATCGATTCAATTCTTACATATAAATTATTTATGTCAATCAATTGTCTTAATCTTACCAAAAAAAAAGTTGTCTGAATCTTACGGAATTTAAATTTTACGATTCACTATTCAACTGTTAATGTTAAACTCAAACAATATTTATTTATAATATATTTATTAGTAAAACATTTATTTTAGTATATTTAAAATTATGATCGAATCTGTACGATTTATGATTCGATTCGAAAATTGATATTTCGATTTACCATTCCCAATTTGACAACTATACAGTCCATAACCACACAATATATTACCTTTATTCTCATCATAGGCTAAAATGAATACATGAATGCATGAAGATGTAGTCATCATGCCATTTCGTGTATGAATTATTTGACTCCATGACTAAATACTTACTTTAACTGAGGAAATCATTTTATTTCGCCCAGGTAAAATATCTTCACACCCACATAAAAAATATAGCAATTTTTTATCATAACACTAGATCAAACTAATACGAACTTAGAAACCAAATACTTACAGGTTGGGCTTGTTTCCTGGTGAAGTGTTTTGCCAATATTATTTCTGCAACCGCCTGCAAGAAGAAATGTGATTTCCTTGATCTGAATTCTGAATGACAATTGACAGCCACCTAACTTAGAAATTGTTGTCTAGTATTAGAAGCTCCTTGATCTGATTAAAATTCTCATATAGCATATGGAATAATTATGGGATTCAGCATAATCCGTAATGCAGGGAAATGCTACAGAATGGATTCAAACAGATAAAAGACTGTTGATCACTTATCCATGCTAAAACATAAATCACTTTCTCACCCTTAGTTCAATCCTTGATAGATAAGGTTTCTTTTCTGTGTCATGTGAGAATCGCACTTTTCCCCTTTTCTCACCGGATTTATTCCATTCTTTACTTACAGCAGGATTATTCCACATCCCTTCCATGTCTTCGTAGGAAGTCCTCGAGTCCCAAGTTGTATTGGTCGGCCCTGTTATTGCACAATGAGAAAGTGATAAGGTTATACATACTGTAAGGAGAAAGGTACAGCTATGATCTTGAAATATTTCAAGAAGGGCCAAGTAACATGCATTTTAAACCAAACTCATCGCATGATACCAAAGGTGTATCAGAAAGAATCCTCCTTCCAATTTCCCATTAAATATGAGTGCTTCATCAAAGAAGTGATAATATTAAAAAGAAGTTACAGAATGGTACATATATGATTAGAGTTAAACCTGTGCTTGTAACTGCATCATCATAGGCTAGAGGATTATCGAGTGTGTGACTAACGCCAAAGGTCTTTCTGCAGTATAATGATGTAAGTGAAACATGAAAATGCAGCAGAAGAGACACTGCTTAATAATTTAAATAGTAAAAACAATTTAACACAGTACCTGGATGGAAGACTTTCCTTAACGGAAAGGTATTTTTTCCAGTATGGCAAAGTCGACTTATGAGTAGCCTTCTTCGTACCACCTTTATAAGCCCTGACCATGAATTCTTCACTCCTTTCCCTGCATACAGAAGAGATTGTTTTATAATATATCTAAAGAACTTGACAGAAAGAAGGCCAGTGACAAGCTGAGATGAACTTACTTTTGGTCGAAAGACGATAGCCATTTAAGGTAGGCTGCTGCAAAATATACATTAAGAAAAGGCTTGTACAGGAGTTTTGTATCCTCGGCCACTTGATAAGCTCTGAAACCCAATTCCCTTAATGTAAAAGAAGCAAATTTTAGGCCATTGTCACCATACCAATTCAAGGAGAGAAGGTATCCTAACAACGGAAACATGTAATTAATGTTTACCTGGTCAGCCACTCTGCATTTTTGGGTGAGATCTGCATGATACCCATCTTAACCTCATCAGATTTCTTGTCATAGCTGGTGGCAAGAGGCTGTCTATCACTTTCTAGCTCAGCAATTGCACAGAGCATATCCTACGAAAAATAAAAGGACAAATCAGAACCAGGTAGAGACAAAGTATTCCATTCAGATATAATTTGTTATATTATCTTACTGAATCAATCTGTGAGACAAAATGTCTTCGGACTACAATCCCAGCTACACCCTGTTCCGAAAAGTAACCAAGAAGTTAATTTGATTTGAAATTAAAAAACAAGCTGGTGGAAGCGGTTTAGCTCCATCTAATGCACGCAATATTATGAGCTGGAAGATCATATAGACTAATTCAACACAGATACGAGGAACTGACAGTCACTTTAAGATTATGGCTTCAAAGGAACTAGACACAAACTGAGGTTTCCTAACATCTCCTGAACAGTTGAAGAATGATGCTAAATGCTATCAAATTTTCATGTTATTTATAGATTTGATTCAGAAAGACAGGTTTACTGGGTATGTTTAGTTTGGTTTGGTTTATTCAGAAAGACAGGTGACCTAACAATGATTTGATTGAGTTTACCCTCATCTCAGTCTGAGTTAGATAAGGCTGGCCATCAGGATCACGTGAGAGGTGGACTTTAGATCCCATTGTTTCTCCTACATCAGTCCACTCAGTTCTCACATCAAGCTCCAGCCACATTGCTTCTAGATCCTCAGGATCCACGCAGTCATTCCAGTATGTGAAGCTGATTGATGCCATCCTATAAAGTATAAACCATTGCCAGAATGTATAAGATCAGGAAATCTTAACCAGAGTGCTAACCAAGACTTACTACTACATAAACAAGTACATGCATCAAACGAAATGAGACATTGATCTATAACACCCTATATATGTTTGTCATAAGCACTCTCTGTACTTTTTTGAGCAGCTGCATCGGTTTTGCCGCATATATGTCAACAGCTTCAGGAATTTGTCCATTAGCATCTCATATCCAATACAACAATGCATAATAAAAATCATATATGAACAGAGCTGAGCAGATCCGTGTATATATGGAATTACGCAAAGGATCTCCACGAACAGATATATTATCCTTTCCAACCAGGTTTGTTTCCAAGGAAATCACTATTGAATAAACCCTAATGGTGAATAAGAACATTGGTCAATTCTTCACTAAAATTCATTAACGCAAATAAACAAAAAACAACCAATTTCCAAACAGTATAAGGAAGAAGGACCAAGGTATTTACTCTAGCCCGGCAATTGATCACGCCGTTGATGTCCTCTGATTTGCCAAAGCTACCCTACGAGAGTTAACAGTAAAATCAAATTAAACAAATATATCATCATAAGAGGATCAGAAAAACACACGACAAGCTTTTACAAAACACAATTTCTTGTATATATTCGTGCTAACTTTATACTGCATTTAAACAGCATTACCAGACTTCAAGAACTTTCGAACAACACCCACAAAGCAACATTTTAAATCAAACAAAAAAACAAATCGTTTGGCAAAAGAAAACGTTATCCTGAATCCAATAGCAAAAACACAACAATTAAATAAACCGATCAATTTTGAACAACGTTTACCAGGGAAGAAAGGGAAAACATGAATGTGCGAAAAATCGGCGGCTTGAAGTGGAAGGGTGGTGTCTCGACATCTAATTGCAAAGCTAATGGCGGGCAAGAACAGTTCCAAAGGTATATCAAAACGTGCCAATGAAACTTCCATGTCTTGTACGGTTACCAATTTGTCTGGAATTTCCTTATTCTCTTTTGTCGGGAGGCTGCATGAAGGGAAACGCGACTCGATCGCCCTCAAAGCGCCCTCGCACCAGAAAAAGAGAGAGGGAACAATTGGACCATCCAACAAATTTTATTCCACATCAAAGGCACTATTTTTATTTTTATCTATTCATCATCTTACTCCTAAAATATTCGAAAATTACTATAAATTAAAATTTGATATTAATTTCGTCTCATTCAATATGAAAGGTAATAACGTTTGGTTGACATTTGATTAGTAAAGTAACACGTGGTAAATCATTTTTTTTTTATAATCATGTTATCCGAAATTATTTTTTGCCCGACTAATTCATGAAATTTATGTAAAGCTACACCTTTACATGGGCCAAAGAATTATTTGTATTCCGTGGGGATCGAGCCTGAGACTTCATCTTTTTTTGAAGACTTAAGTCTCATGTTTCCACCATTAGGCCAACTCCATGAGGTTAAATCATTTGATTGACGTTTGATAATCAACTAAATGAGCTGCCAAATGATAATATAATGCAAACTTGATGTGCACTTATTTAATTAATTTTCAACAGCTTATGTACATATGAATTATAGTAGATTCGATATGATCATTCTAAAATATACAAAGTGTGTCACTCACGTTTAATTTCAACTACTTTCTTTGTCTGTTATCGAAATTGATCACATTATTTGAAATCGTATACAAAGCAGACCAAAAGTCTCATGCTTTGGCGAAATTACGACGAGTCCATCACCGGTAATTTTGTTGCACTTTTTTCATTGGGTTAAATACTACTAAATTAAGGTTTAGAAGATTTGGCGATGAAGTTGCTGGAATTCCACCAAAGTATGAGGGTTTTATTCTCATTTGTATAAGTTTTCCATCAATGCGACTAATTTCGATAACTATGGGAGTAATCAATCATGAATAAACCACAATCAATATCAATCGTAATCAAGAATGTAGTTAGTTAATTTATTCGTTATTTGTGTACGTATTTATTTTATCGATATGTATAGTTGGGGTAATAGTTATTTAAGTTATATTTGGTTATCCTTTATTATTATTAGTAGTAGTAGTAATATTTTTTGAGCTGGGAGTCTTCATGTAAATAATTTTTCAATCCTATTGAGGGGTGGGGGTATGATTGCGTCCATATTGCCCTTCACAGATTCTGCCTAATGACGGGATTTACTGAGTATATTTGATTTGATTTGGTTAATATCAATCATAATCAAGAGCGGGATACCTTTTCCATGCACATTTACCAAAGTTTACCTTTTCTGACTAGATCTCACAGGAGAATCAACACAATTGACCACAAAAGACAGCAAAATCTAAACTAGATCATCATAGAGAATAAGAATGGTCGCGGTCCAACTCCTTTGTTATCTCGGGTGAGCTCGTTTAGTTGGAGTCTCAGACTGATGGTCTCTCTTTGTTGTTGAAGGGTGTATGAATGGCTGGTTAATTGCCATCCTTTGCCACTCCGGGTGAGCTCATTTGGCAGGAGGGAGTCTCTCCGATTTATCCAATTCTCCTTGGTTATAGGAAGCACCGCAGCTACTCAGCTGTTGCCATAAATACTCATACTGCCCTCCTCCGCAGAGACACTACTTCTGTGCTCCACAACTATCCCCCTTCCCATTCCTCATTGATGTGGAAGTTTTGGATTGGATTCTAGTAAGAGTATGGGAAAACCAGAGCTACATGGATTTTAAATTATGAGAAGTAGTCATCAACAACTACAATATACTGATGACAATTTAATCAATTATAAATGTTAAGGATACATATGTAAATAAGGGAAAGAGATAACTACAAATCTCTTCCTTATATGCATCCCTTAATTATAGGAACTAATTGAGAACGTGATTAGTGATTGTAACTCTGTATATTGGTTACTTGTGAATAGAAGAAATAAAGGAAATTTTTTCACAAACTATCTTCTCAAAATCTCTCGTTTACATGGTATCAGAGCAGGTTCAATCCTGTCTCGTCATCTACCTTGTGTAGATTTGTTTTCCGTCATAGACCGTGATTATGACTGAGGAGAAGAGCATCACCATTCCTCAAGTCGAAATTGACAGTTTCTTAGCCAAACAGTTTGCTCAGTATATGCAAACTCATAATCTACAACTATCTCAGACGGATGCCTGCAAATCCAAGAAAGAAGATGAGGCTCCTGTCATCATCGACGTGAAGCTGGATGGTAACAATTACATGTTATGGGCCAGAATGATGGAGTTGACCATCATAGGAAAGGGTCACCTAGATTACATCTCCGACGATGCCAAAGAGCTGAGGAAAGGCGATCCTGAGTGGACAGTATGGAGACAACGGGACATTCAGGTTTTCACATGGATTACCAAGTATATCAAAAGGCAACTGGTAAATCAATTCATCCATTATCCCAATTCGTATGAATTGTGGAAAATCTTGGCCAGAACCTTCAATTCCGGTGGCGAAAATTCGCTTCAGATTTTCGATTTGGTGACCAAGGCTGATCGGATTATACAATGGACACTTCAATTGGAAGAATACTATTCAAGATGCAAGTCATTATGGACTGAGATCGACCGGTGATGGCCGAATCCCATTAGGTGTGTTGACAACATCAACGAACCCAACCGGATCCAATCTGAGCACCATTTATTCAAATTCCTTGCGGGATTGAACACAGAATATAATTTCGGTCCCCTCTTTTAAATTCCCCCAAAAAACCTTTAAAATATTTAGCCCCATTCGTCAGCCCACTGTTCCCAGGCCCATTGTGTAATTTTGGTCCCCTCTTTTAAATTCCGCTCACTGGGCCTTTTCTTCAACACCTGCATACTCGGCCCACACGACAAATCACACATAGTTGGATAAAGATGAGATGGGCAAAAACGTGTTTCACCGTTCCTGCCCTTTATACCCGCGGTTCTGGATGTTTCTCCCTCGGTCCGTCCACCTTTGTCTTCCCAGATTCTCGATTCGTGGTCCTTTGTCTGAATACACTCAGAGTCATTCAGATCACACTCTGTTTCTGAAGCATCGAAGTCAAGATATTACATGTTTAATCATTTATGTTGATGATATAATGATGACTGGGGATGACATTGAAGAAATTGAAACATTGAGGAGAAATCTTTTTGAAGAATTTGAAATGAAGGACCTAGGGATGCTTAAATATTTCCTTAGGATCGAAGTATCACAGTCAAGGCATGGCATTTATATATCTCAGCGAAAATATATTCTGGATCTTCTTGCAGAGACTGGGCTGCTTGAGTGCAAGCTGACAGATACACCTATGGTACTGAATCATAGCCTGTGAAAAAAATTAAATAATAACAAATAACAAAAATTGTGGTTGTGATTGTTGATACATCAAAATGGCAATAAATAATAGCTAAAATGTGTGTATCAATGTTCGAGAAAGCGCTATGCGGACCCTGAACGCCCAGGAACCGTTCAACGCCTAAGCGGCCTTCTAAATGGGCTTTAAGCGACCTAAACAGTAATTTAAATAAAATGGAGGGTGACATCCAAACGTCTGGGCAATATCTAAGCAGCCTAATAGCCATGGCCTTTGGACGTTTGGTGTCTCATAACTAGGTGTGTCGATGGTATGGTACGGCACGGTAAACCCTATTTACCGTACCGTACCGATAGATGGTCGGTACAGGGTTTGCCGTACCATTACCGGTATCGCAAACCCTCGGTAACCGATACCGTCGGTATCGGTTACCGACCACCGGTAACAGCCGGTAACCGATAATAATCAGCAACTGGCAAGTGGCAAGTGTTCAAACATTCAATTCAAAGAGTACAGGCCTGTGGTAACGATTTGCTAAAAAAAAGCCCTGGAAGCTGGAACAAAACAGTCCAAACATTCACAATCACAACAAAACACAACAAAACGATCCGGGAACAAAACAGTCCAAAGAGTTCATGAAGAGTAGCCATCATCCTTGAACTAGTAAGTATATCATTCAATTCAAAGAGTTCATGAAGAGTAGCCATCAATATCATCCTGTTTCATACTCCCCTCCCCTGCAGTCTGCAAGCTGTCTGTGACCAAACCAAAGCATCAGCAGCAACTAACTACTAGAACAAAACACAACAAAACAGAAATCTAGATGATAACATAAACCGTCCAAACAGGCAACAGCTTCCTGGAACAAACACAACAAAACACAACAGCATCCAAACACAACAAAACACAACAGCATCCAAACACATACCTGTCCAGACCACAGACCAGTCCACTAACAGCATCCAAAACAGCATCCAAACACATCAAAAACAACCCCAGGAGCCAGAAATCTAGATGATAATATAAAATGCTCAAACTCGAAGTGATGCCAGCGATTTGATAATGCTATCCGGATCTGTTTGTATACCTGATTCAATATTTCAATGCCAATGGGCAATGATAAATATTTGTATAACTATAACATAAAAATTGATTGTTACTACTTACTAAATATAATCCGAAACACTTACCAAGTTCAAGTGCAAGCATTTCAGGATCATCCTCAGTGTCTTCCAATGATAGTGCTGCAAAATCTTCAATAATACCGGTAGAGAGAAGCCAGTTTTGCGCACATATCAATCCCTCTACTGTTGAAGGAAGTAACGAGCTGCGGTGTGGCCCTATGACTCGCCCACCAGTACTAAAAGCTGACTCTGATGACACGGTGGATAACGGGATAGCCAATATATCTCTAGCCATCCTCGCCAAGACCGGAAACTTACGCTCATGCATTTTCCACCATGTCAGAATATTGAAATTTGCACTGTTTGGCTCACGGGACTCTTTAAAATATCTCTCCAACTCGTTTATGTCTTCAGATCTTTCACGAGTCTCCATGTAAGCCTCAAATTCCTGATCAGTCATATGGTCTCGGTGCGCGTTAGCTTCCTCTGGAATAGCTGTAAATTGTAATGTAGAACTTAGAAATATTAACATAATGATTGCAGAAGTATTAACAGAAATAAGTAACGAACTATTAACCTGGAATAGAAAGAACAGCAGGTGTGGTAGGCAGCTGAGCATCTGTTAAAGGTGGTAAGTGATTGTATTCATCATACACCTTTTGGACAATCTCTCTAACCTTTGCCAATTCTTTTTTGGCTCTGTTTTTGTCAGGATCTTTCCGCCATAACCTGTGTTCAAGTTGATGAATAGAAAAATATAAGATGCAATATAATATGTTAATAGAATTTAGAAAGAATAACTTATTACATTAAGAGAGTAGACCTACCTGGTAAACCAAAATTCGAACCATTCCAACTTATTAATGGGATCAAGCACAGTCGCCACAAACAGAAATTCATTAATCTTTCGTTTCGGATTAGTAATTTGTAGCTCTCCCCAGTAGCTATCAAACTTACGTTGCATCCTCATGGCCATGTCAGAGATAAACTCATCATCACTTTCACTCATAGCATCCAACGATTTACAAATTCTAGATATTTGTGCAAAAAATAGATGCGATGTCGGTCTCTTCGATGCCGAGAAGACACGTGTAGCATCATAATAAAGCTGAAATATCTGCACAAACACCTTAATCCTCTCCCAATCCACATCAAGAGGTAAATCATTATCCAACATCTTTAACAACCCCGCAATACATGTATCATCAGTAATTAAAGCTTTCAGAGCATCAGTATACTTCACAGCAGTCACAAGCATATCATAGGTGGAGTTCCACCTAGTGGGCACATCCATCTTGACATTACCTCGTGTGTCAAGCAAATAGGTCTCACACGCACGTTTAAAGGCTGCCTGTCGAGAAGGTGAGGACTTCACAAACTTGCAAACAAGCCTCACCCTCTTCACAGAATCGTCCAGCTCAGCTAAGGCATCCTTCACCACTAAATTAAGAATGTGTGCACAACAACGCATGTGCAAGTGTTCGTGGTTTAGGATTATACCTCCAGGTTGTCCCCCAAGTGTCAATCGCTGTCTCTGCTGGAGCAAAGTCAAACACACATCATTTGCAGAAGCATTGTCCACCGTAACGGTCAATATCTTTCTCAGCCCCCAATCTGTCAAAACATGCTCCAAATCCTGTGATAATGATTCACCTACAATTAAATAGAAGTACTTATTAGTTATAACTTATAAGTTATAATTAAAACAATAACATAGTATGGTAAAGTTGAGCAAAAATACCTGAGTGTCCGTGCACTCTCTGAAAAGCTAGTATCCTCTTCTGTAATACCCACCTCGAATCAATGAAATGGCTGGTGACAGCCATATATCCCATATTTTGCAGCGAGGTCCACGTATCAGTGGTCAAGCACACCCGGGGATCTAAATCTAAGAGCTGAGACTTAAGCTTAGCTTTCTCTTCTAAAAAAAGGGCCATGCAGTCATTGGCCACAGTCTGTCTCGACGGAAGACGGAATCTTGGCTGAAGTGCAAAAGAATATGCATGAAAACCTTCTTTTTCTACAATCCTAAATGGCTTCTCATCGATTATGATCATCTTGGCTAGAGCTCGCCGTATCAAAACCTCATCATAAACCGCAACTCTCATATCCCCTATTGTATCCTCAGTCCCTTTTGATGGATCAAAACTAAGAGTTGTTTGACTGGGATTTTGCATAGTCAGAATTTTTTTATATGCTGGACAACTTCTCATTAGATGATTATTCATCGTTGTTGTTCCTTTAGAATTCATATCGCATCTAATATCATCTTTGCCGCAATGATTGCATTTGGCCACCTTAGGATTTGAATTGGGGACCTTTGTCATATGATCCCACACCCAAGAAGGTGGTTTCTTCTTCTTTGTTGCTAAAGCACCTTCGGCTTCACAATTCGCTCGACGCTTTCTTGAAGATGTCGAAGCTGACACTGATAGTTGCTCGAGATCTGGATCGCGCTGATCCATTTGAAAATAGACAAAATGTACTACGAATGGGTTATATATTTTTTAAAAACACCACATAACCACTGCAAATATAATGGGTTGCACATAACCACATAACAATTCAGCGTAGGGTGGGTTATATATATTTTTAAAAACACCACATACACTGCTGGTATGAATAGCACCGCATAGTATGAATAGCAAAAAACTCCAACATTTTCCTCGTCAACACAAGTACTGAACTAAACTTGTACTGAACAAAAAAACTTGAGGCCTCAAAAAGAGAAATGCAATACTTCTATTTTTTGCACTGAAGTTCCCACAGAATCAGTATTGCAGGTTATTGCTTCTATATTTTGCACTGAAGCTGGAATAATTCAAAAATTGGAAATGCCCAAAATATAACCTAAACCCTAATTTACCTTCAGTTCAATTTGCATCGCCGCGAGAGAGGAGAGACTCGAAGATAAGATGAAGGCATAGATTCCGGCTCACGGAGGTTGCAGATTCCGACTCACGGAGGCTGCGGCTACGGAACTGCGGTCTGCGGGTGTGTCCGGGTGGGGAACTGCGGGTGTGAACACACCATGTGATTTGTGAACTGTGAAGTGAAAGTCTAAGGTAAATGTAAACGAAGCAAGGGAAAAAAGTTAATTGAAGTTTTTTTTTACTAAATTAATTTACGGTATTACCGTCGGTTACGATCGGTACATGAAAACTTGTACCGTTACCGAACTGGTAACGGTGTCGGTAACCAAAAAAATCGATTACCGACGACACCGGTATCGGTATACTGATACCGGCTGACAGACCTAAGTACGAAAGACCAAAAAGGAATCGAAGATTACACAACAGAAATAATAGAATGACTGGTTAAGAGCAGAATGGTTGGAAGCAATGGAAACCTCAGCCAGACAAAGTGTAAAAAGGAGAAATGAGAATAGCATATCAAACTCCATAAGTGATAGTAACATACTTGCTTCCAATTCGACGAACATGCGGAATGAAGTAGAATCAGTTCTTGAGTTTGGAAACCAATTGGGATTCAGTATACGGAAGGAGCTCATACCAGACCTATCTGTCAATCTCCTGAAAAGTCACCTATAAGGCCTGAATATGCCTACTGAAGTCTTGAATACCTTTGCTGAGACTCTAAACTGCCAGTCAAGAAAGCTTCCATTTATCTATCTGGGATTGCCTATGGGAGACAGCCTTGGGAAAGTGAAAATGTGGGATAGACTATTCACAGAAATGGTGAGCAGATTATCAAAATGGGAAAACCATTTTCTATCTCTTGCTGGGCGCATCACATTTATCAAATCCACGCTCACGAGCTTGACTTTGTACTATCTCAGCATATACAAAGCACCCGTTCATGTTTTGAAATGAATGACTAAGATCATCACTAAATTTCTATGGTGGAAATCCCCTGAAGGTAACCGGTTTATACACTGGATAAAATGGAATGACCCTGCTTGGACAGAAAATTAGGAGGTTTAGGCCTCAAGGATCTGGCAGCTATGAATGAAGCTTTGTTGGCTAAGTGGATTTGGAGGTTGAGAGATGATCCGTACAGCCTCTGGGCTTTTATAATTAGACTAAAATACTTCGCAGAAACTGATCATCAGGCTGAGTTGTATCTTATATCTTTACCTGATAACACCTGTAAATCATTGTAGGATATATCGTCTTTTGGTGCAACTGAAACATGGTTCCCATCATATATGACTCTGCAGATATCCTATGGATCCAGGTCTTTATTTTGGCGAACAAACTGGATATCTGAAGGCTGCCTATCCACAATATTCAGCGAGCTTTATCGCCTATCTAATACCAAAAAAATCTCAGTGCAGACGGCGACCTCTCTGAAGTAGGTAGACTTGCTGAGCTACTGCAATTTAGGCACCCTCTTAGAGCTGGGAACAAGAATGCTTTGATGAATTGCTTCAATATGTGAGAAGAACTCTTCCTCTACAGACTGGAGATGACAAATGGGTATGGAAGGGAGATCTGACAGGGCGCTATGTAGTTTCATCTAGATATAAACTTATCAGAAGGATGTATGTGACCACTCCTGCCATCGATAGAAGTTATTTGGCTCAAGCATGGGTGAAACTACCTCCCAAATGGATTCAAGTTTTCACATAGAGACTGCTACAAGGTAGAATTGCAACAATAGATAATCTGATAAGTAGGGGGTCCTCTTTCGATGAACCTTCAGCTCGTTGTGTTTGGTGTGGCTTAGAGATTGAATCCATTAACCATATGATGATAAATTGTGAGCATGCAACAATTAATTGGAAAGAAATTAGTTCCTAGTTGAAGGAAGATTATATCAATCAATATGATGTTCGGCAACAATATCTCCTCTTCACAAAGTAGCTGAAGGATAAGCTTGGCAGACTAATTGGCCCTGCTATATGGCAAGCTACTATGTGGTACCTATGGCTGGAAAGAAATAGCATCAGGTTCGACCCTGGGAGCATTGAAGATGTCATTGAGATGGAAAAACGTTCTGTGTGGCTACGGCTATAGGCTCATCAACTCACTCTGGCAGCTAATACTCTAAATGACTGGCTGAATGATCTGACTCCTGCCATTATGTACAATGGAGCTATGGCTCATGTACATACACAATTTTTACATATTGGAATGAATCCCTTAATTACCAAAAATTGTATACGGAATGAGAACAAAATGGGATTGAAGCCCTATTATTAATGGAAAACAGAGACCAGAAGGCAAAAAACAAGAGGGTATAGTTAAGAAGAGTCATAAAAAAATCCAACAGACATCCCAATGCACATAATAACATATAATGTCAGGGGATCGAACAGCAAAACAAGAAGGAGAAAGGTTAGGCAGATGACATTACAAACAAAGACGGATTTCATCTCATGCAAGAGACCAAGCTTGAAAATATTGACAGGAAAGTGTGTGCTGTTGGGCGCAGTGGATAAAATAATAATAATGGAATCAGGCAAGTGCAGAAAATAAATGGACACCGAGAATTTAACGTGGTTCATCCTCAATCTTGGGCTACGTCCACGGGACAAACTCCGAACAATTCTT
>JAOYMZ010000019.1:680248-696409 GCA_025802335.1 Pinguicula primuliflora | reverse complement strand
CTCAATATATAGAGAACGTATGAGGAGGAGATGGATCATCGAAGATCACTCTTCATTCCTTCCATCTAATATTTTCATGGTATCAGAGCATTAGTCGCTCACGCAAAGATCTAATCAAAACTTCCGCATCCTCAGTCTCATTAGTCCAATGGCCGAGAGCTTTGTGCCTCCAACAACCTCTCACATCGGGTTCGTCAAACTCGATGGGAACAATTATCTTATGTGGTTGTCTCAAATCACTCCAATTCTTCGCAGCCACGATCTACTCGAGTTCGTTGATGGATCGTCTGTTTGTCCTCCAAAATTTCTGGAGGATACCGCCGTGAAAGAGACACCGGTAGATGAGTTGTCCCAAATCACTCCAATTCTTTGCAGCCACGATCTACTCGAGTTCGTTGATGGATCGTCCGTTTGTCCTCCGAAATTTCTGGAGGATACCGCCGTGAAGGAGACACCGGTAGATGAGTTGTCCCAAATCACTCCAATTCTTCGCAGCCACGATCTACTCGAGTTCGTTGATGGATCGTCCGTTTGTCCTCCGAAATTTCTGGAGGATACTACCGTGAAGGAGACACCGGTAGATGCCGCAAAACAGCTGCCGAAAGTCAAATCAATGAACCCCACATATTCAATGTGGGTCAAGAAAGATCAGTTTGTGCTCAGTCTCATCATCGGCACTCTCAATCAAAATGTGTTGCCTGTCATTTTTGGCTTATCATTGGCACATGAGGCTTGGAGTGCTCTCAAACGTAAATTTTCCTCTCATAACAAATCTCGCCTCATGAATTTGCGTCGTTAGTTGCAGACAATGAATCAAGGATCCAAAACTTGTGCTGCTTACCTGGATACAGCAAGACTGCTTGCTGCTGAATTGGCGGTTGTCGGCCATGCCATAGACGAAGATGAACTCATCAATTATGTTGCGAATGGTCTGAATACTACCTTCACAGCTTTCAAAACTCATGTTAGCTTTGCACGCAGGAATGGGTCCATGACCCTAGATGAATTTGAAACAGAATTGTATACTTTTGATCAATTACATGAGTCGGAGAATCAGGCACCTGACCAGAACTCGGTTGCCCTGTATGGTCAGCACGGGAGACACAACAACAGAGGCTGAGATCGATTCTCTGGTCAACGCAAGAAATATATGAGTGGGCCTAGCTTTGGTAATTCCAGTGGGCCTCGGACTCCAACCCAATTTGACACTCAATCAAACACCAATTTGCCCCGTCTGCCACGACCGCCCTACAGACATCAATCTGGGAACAGTTCTGCTCGAGTTCCATCCAGTTCTCCGGTGCACAAATCTCCCTCTGATTCTATGCATAATACTGGCCCTGGAACCGATAATCCACACAACTGCCAGATCTGTGGGAGAGGAAGTCACAAAGCCCTAGATTGTTACAGCTGTATGGACTTTACTTACCAAGGCAGACACCCACCGGAGGAACTTTGCAGCAATGGTGGCACAATCCAATGGAGCCCTGCACAATGAGGTGTGGTACGCTGACAGTGGTGCCAATCAGCACATCACGCCCCAGCTTGATCAACTGTCCCTGCAGGAAGCATATGTTGGAGGTGAGGAAGTGGCAGTTTGTAATGGTGCAGGTTTGAGTATCTTGAATGCTGGTTCACTCGAATTTTCTACACCTTCCCGCACATTGACTCTCAATAACGTCCTTCACTGTCCTCAAGCTTACACTAATCTTCTGTCAATTTATCAATTCTACTGTGATAACCAATGTTACTTTGTGTTAACTGACTCGGGCTACTTTGTGAAGGACAAACACACAGGGAGAATACTGCTGCAGGGGCCAAGTGAAGGAGGTGTCTATCCGCTGCACCTGAACAAAGACTCATCTGAACACAAACGTGCCTTTTCCTCTATTGTTGGTATTCGAACTAGTCTCCCTGTATGGCATTCACGTCTGGGTCATGCATCAACTAGTGTTGTTAAGTCAGTAGTTTCAAAATTCCAATTGCCAATAAGTGGATCCCTCAGTCAAGACTCTCTGTGTGAATCTTGTCAAATGGGCAAACACATGCAGCTCCCCTTTATGTCGTCAGATAGAATCTCTCAGTTTCTATTGGATTTAATACATTCAGATGTTTGGTCTACATCTTGCTCATCCGTTCAAGGTTTCAAATATTATGTGGTTTTTATCGATGATTTCTCTAGGTATACTTGGATATATCCTATGTTACGCAAGTCTGAAGTTTTCAAACACTTTGTTGATTTCAAAAATCTAGTGGAAAACCAATTCTCTACTAAAATCAAACAACTCCAAACTGATGGGGGAGGGGAATACAAATCAAGACAGTTTGAGTCTTTTCTACTTAAACATGGAATTTTTCAACGTTTTTCGTGTCCTCATACACCCCAACAGAATGGTTTAGCTGAACGTAAACATAGACATATAGCTGATATGGGCCTCACCTTACTTGCACAGTCTAAATTACCTTTGAAATATTGGGTTGATGCCTTTCTCACGTCCACTTTCATTATTAACAGACTTCCTACTCCGATTCTTGATAATGCTAGTCCTTTTGAAAAGTTGTTTTCAAAAATCCCTGACTATGCATTCTTACGAACGTTTGGATGTGCATGTTACCCGTTGTTAAGACCATATAACTCTGCCAAGTTAATGTTTCATAGTAAGCGTTGCATCCTCCTTGGTTACAGTTCAAATCATAAAGGTTATAAGTGTTTCGATCCTATTGCCAACAAAGTCTACATATCTAGGCACGTTGTGTTTGATGAAACTCTGTTTCCAGGTGCTCCGGAGAGTGGCTCTCCAGCTTCGCCAGTGCATACTGATATCTCCATGGTAAGTCCTCATACTGTAATTCCTGGTCAGTTAATTCAGAACAGTCTCACCTCTATTCCTGTTACTTTGTCTTTGTCCCCAGACCCGTCATCCAGCACTGATTCGCCTAGAACAACCAATCCCCAGTCAGCCACTGGTATTGCAGAATTCACGTGTGCAGCCAACCCAAATTCAGCTAATGTGACTGATCCACTACATCCACAGTAGCACACGCCAAGTTCAGTCCCTGTGTTTGATGAGTTACCAACCAACCCGAGCGGTGATCCTTCCTCACTACATGCCAATAACCTCACCTTAGCACCTGTGATTGACGAATTACCAGGTCCAGCCAGCCCAAGCTTAGCTACTGTGACTCCCTCATCAAGTACATCCAATTCAATCCCAACACCTCCTAGTGATCCTTCCTTGAACTCTGACCAGCTTCAGTTGTTATCACCTATTGAGAACCCTCCCAGCACCAGTCCAACAAAGGATGCGTCCATGTCTAGCCTTGAATCTGAATCCAATCAACCAGAAACCTCTGCCTGCACCTCTCTGCCGCCCAGACCTGTCACTCGAAGCCAAACTAACTCCTCCAAGTCTCGGATATTTCCTGACTATCACATGTATTACAGCACCAAACACCCTATTCGAGTGTTCTCCGGTATTCAAGTGCCTCGTGAACCTACTAATTACTTGCAGGCCAGTTTGTCACCTCAATTGAATGCTGCTATGCAGGAAGAATTTGATGCCCTTCAGATCAACTCCACTTGGATCCTCTGCCCTCGTCCCCAAAATCAGAATGTCATCAGGAGCAAATGGATTTATAAGGTTAAACAAAAACAGGATGGATCAATTGATCGTTACAAAGCCCGCCTCGTGGCCAGGGGGTTCGAACAAGAACAAGGAGTTGATTACACTGAAACATTCAGCCCTGTGATCAAACCTGGTACAGTACGGATTCTCCTAGCTCTTGCAGTACAATATAGTTGGGTGATTCGTCAACTGGATGTGTCCAATGCATTTCTCAATGGCGTGCTCACTGAAGAGGTATACATGGAACAACCTCTCGGATTTGCATCTCACCACTTACCTCATCACGTGTGTAAACTACAGAAGGCTTTGTATGGTCTCCGACAAGCTCCGCGCGCGTGGTATCTAAGGTTATCTGTAGCCTTGCAAGAATATGGCTTCAAATGCACACCTGTTGACACTTCATTATTTCTATATCATGAGGCTGACGTCCATATCTTTGTGTTGGTTTATGTGGATGACATTTTGATCACTGGGACGCATCGTGCTGATATATTTCGGTTGATTTCTCATCTGACTGAGACGTTTAAGCTTAGAGATCTTGGTGATCTTGGCTATTTTCTTGGTGTACAAGCCCTTCATCATCCTACCGGTTTGCATCTGAGACAAAGTAAGTACATACTGGATATCCTTGACCGAACTAAAATGAGGGGAGCAAAGCCTATTCACTCTCCATGCAGCTCTGTCCCTAAACTCAGATCACGAGAAGGTGATGTATTAAGCCTCTCTGAAGCCACCTTATATCGGCAGACTGTTGGAGCATTACAATATTGCACTTTAACCAGACCAGACATAGCCTTCGCAGTGAACCAACTATGCCAGCACCTTCAGCATCCGACCACCGTCCATTGGGCTGCTACCAAGCGAGTATTACGGTACCTTAAGGGCACAATTGATCATGGCTTGTGGTATACCCCTGGTGATATGCAGATACGAGGCTTTTGTGATGCAGATTGGGCAGGTGACCGCGATGATAGAAAGTCAACTACCGGTTATTGTGTGATGTTGGGTAATTGCCTCGTCTCATGGTCTGCCAAGAAATAAAATGTGGTGTCCTGCTCAAGTACGGAGTCAGAATACCATGCCTTGGCTCTCACAACTGCCGAGCTATACTGGATAAGAATGCTGATGAAGGAACTTGCTATACCAGTGTATCAATGGCCCACTCTTTGGTGTGATAATACAGGAGCATTGGCACTTGCATCAAATCCAGTATTCCACGCCAGAACAAAACACATCGAAATCGACTATCACTTTATAAGAGAGAAATTGGTCAACAGAGATATAGAGTTACTGCATTTGAACACTCATGAGCAAATAGCAGATGTGTTTGCAAAAGGCCTTGGAACAGCCCGGTTCTTAATGCTTCGGGACAAGATCTGGATTATTTCAACACCCCGGGAATTTGGGGAGAATGTTGGAAGCATAAAAGGAAAAACTCTAATCATCCTAGAGTCAAGACCAATCAAGGATCCTACTTGATATAGAACGATTGATTAGCCTGTAATTAGATCTGAATTCATTGTAATTATCCTTACCATACTTGTAAGATTGACACTCAATATATAGAGAACGTATGAGGAGGAGATGGATCATCGAAGATCACTCTTCATTCCTTCCATCTAATATTTTCAGATTGATCTGATACGTGTTTAATTTGATGAAAAGATCTTCATATTGTCTTTCCAGTTTCTTGCGCAATCTCCATCTGGATTTTTAGGTGGGTAAACATGATGTAAACAGGATTAAGATCTGAAAGGAAGATTTAAATAAAGAATAAGATGGAAATTAGTTGAGAAAAATTACTGAATTTTTTTGAAGAAAAGCATAACGAAGAAGATGAAGACATGACATTGAAAAGTCAAAAAATAAAAGTTGTTTTTTCATGTATTTTATTTTATTTTAAATATCACTAGATATAACCTGTGCCTAAAGTTACGGTAAAATTAAAACGATTGTTTGAAAAGGCAGAATTGTAAAATGAAGCGTCATTGCAAAGTCGTCGAAAGAAAAAGGGAAGAAAGCAATGATTCAATAGCGGTTGCCGTAGCACCCTGACGTACCTAGGATTTGAGGGTAATAAGAAGGGATGGAAAAGATTGTAAACAAAAAAGTAAAAAGTGCCAATACACTTAAAAGATCACAAAGATATAGTTGAAAGTGCTAAATCCGTCCTGTCTTAATATATAAATTTCGGACTAAATATAAATATACAATTGTCCATATTGAAGATACTAGTGCAACAATTTAGGATACTTAATAAACTAAAACCGTTTAAAGTAAATCAAAATTTTTGGGTAAATGTAAATAAAAAACTTAATGGGGTCTTAAAAATTAAATCTAAAAAAACTAGGGTTGTGACATAAAATTCTGAGAAATTACATTATCCATAGCCCTGAACTAATTTACTGGTACCACAAAAAATAATAAGGAATTGTTTAAAATAAAAATAAAAATATTGTAATAAAATAAAGAATGTGGAGGATGAGGTGAGATAAATAGTAGAGTTCGGAAATAAAATAGTAAACAATTCAGGCAATTCTGTCACATAATTAATTATCCAACGAAAAATGTGTTAACCCAAAATATTAGAAAATATATATAGTAAGAGCAATTGTACATCTAACTCTAATTTTAATATATTTCATAAATTGTCGCACCGATCACATCAAACCACATTATTTTTTAATAAGTTTATTAAAGTGTATTAAGGTTGAGGATAACATTATTCATATGTTAATATATCTTTTTGTCAAAAAGAATCGAAACGGCCCAGTCACCTCTGCCATCGTCTCTTCTCCTCTCCCACATTTTCTTACACGGACGAGACGAGAGGATGACCAATGCCAATACAAGCATAATACTTACAACAAATGCATACATTTCACAGCCCACGCAGCTATCAACTCTATATTTACCCATTTTTGGATGGGAATATCAATCCTCACAGACAACGCTATCTCTGTTCTCTGATCGCTCTCCCACCCTTTCACATATACATATACTAAAAAATACGTGTATAATCTCCCAGGCAATTCTAACAAAGACTGAATTTTGGTAAACAAGAAAAGGAAAAGGAGAAGAAAAAAAGAAGAGGGTCTTCAGAGCCCTCTGCATCCCTATCCATGCCTCCTCTCAGATCTTGAGCTCAATCCATTTTGCTCATGAGCCTTGATTGTTTGGTAAATAACAGTAATAGTCTGTGATGCAATCGATCCTTTTCTATGTTTGTTACAAGTCAAATTTGGAATCTTTATTGATTTTCCAGGGGGGTCTGGATCGTGGGTGCTGTTGATTTTTGATCTGTGAAGATCACATGGTCCTTGTCGAACGGGAAAACTTATCATTTCTTATCTGAGTTGGACAATCTCCAGGTTTCTCTTCTATTTGGTTTCATCAAGGTAAGAAGACTCTTTGTATTAATCTGCATTACCCTTTATCGCGACGATTGAATTTCATTGCTTTGACTAATGATTCTCTATCGGATCGCTCTTTTGCGGGAATATTGCGTGCTTGATAGTAGATGTGGATAGAAACGACCCGTTATTGATACGAGTTGAATTGGTTGACTATGATTGACTGTTGTATTTGGTAATCAGCTCACCGGAGAATGGAAATGGAACCCGGCAAGTTGTTCATCGGTGGCATTTCTTGGGACACCAGTGAGGAGCGCCTGAAGGAGTATTTCGAAACTTACGGCCAAGTAGTGGAAGCAGTAATAATGAAAGATCGAGCTACTGGCCGAGCCCGTGGTTTTGGTTTTGTAGTTTTTGCAAATGCTTCTATTGCTGAGAATGTTGTCAAGGAAAGGCATGTCATAGATGGAAGAACTGTAAGTCATGTATCTCATTATGCTCCTATTTGTCATATTGAGTTTAATCCGACCAATATCCCTGCTGCGTTTGAGAAGGCGATCATCTAGACCACCTAAATGCTGGAAAGTTGCCTTACTCACTGCATAAATACCGCCTATTTGCTAGCGTCAACTCTTTGATGTCAAGACTGTTTTATTTGCTAGTGCCTTGTTGTTTACCAAAGTATGCTAAAACCTTGCATTATTATTTATGGAGATGTTGCTGAACTTCAACTTATCAAAGGAAAGGCATGTTGATCTGATTTTACTTAATGTTGTTTGTCATATCACTAACATGGATTCGTCAGGTGGAGGCGAAAAAGGCTGTTCCTAGGGATGATCATCATAACATGAGCAGAAATAGTGGTAGCATCCAGGGGTCCCCTACTCCTGCACGTACCAAAAAGATCTTTGTTGGAGGTTTAGCATCCAGCGTAACCGAAAGTGATTTCAGGACGTACTTTCAGCAATTTGGAACTATAACAGATGTGGTGGTGATGTATGACCACAACACTCAAAGGCCTAGAGGCTTTGGCTTCATCACTTACAATTCTGAGGAAGCAGTGGATAGAGTTCTCTTCAAAACCTTTCACGAACTCAATGGGAAAATGGTCGAAGTGAAGCGGGCTGTTCCAAAAGAGTTGTCACCGGGACCAACACGTAGCCAGTCACCTGGCTATAGCCACAGCTACAGTCTGAATAGAGTCAGTAGCTTTCTTAATCCTTATAACCAAGGGTATACCGGCTCACCAGGTGGGTATAGCATGAGAATGGACAATCGGTTTGGCCCTGGAACTATAAGTCGAAGTGGATATCCTCCTATTAGCCCCTCTAACTACAGCATGGGAATGAATACGGATTCGAGATTAAATATGATGAACTTTGGTCCATATGGAGATCCGAGTTTAGGTTATATGCGTGGGCTGAACTCTGATTACAGTGGAAATATGAGTATGCACCGCAGTCCCATTGGCTATGATGCTGGAGTAAATCGAAACTTATGGGGTGATGTGAATCTTAGTTATAGCACAAACTCATTAACATCCAACAGTTCACTTGGTTCTGGAACTGGGAACATGGGGCTAGTCAATAACTTGGGAAATGTAGGGGATATTTGGGGTTCTTCTACTATTTCGGCTACTGGAGGGGAAAATGGAAGTGGTTCTTTAAATCTGGGCTATGGCATCAGGGAGAACAGCTTTGCTGGAAGAGCCAGTTATGGTAGAAACAATGGAGGCAATGCTAGCTCAACATCATCTCATCCTTTCACAAGTAGTGTTCGTGATGGCAATAGCTTGGGAAACTTGTACGGCGGTGCTGAGTCGTTTTATGGAGATTACGCTTGGCCATCGTCTTCTCCCGAGCTTGAGCCATCCAACTCATTTGCTTATGGAGGTAATCCAGTTGCAGATACGACATCAAAGAGCTCAGTTGGTTATGTTGATGATTATAGTGTTAATGGCAGATCAAATAGAGGTAAGAGTCTCGGATCTCGTCCTTCTCTTTCGATTTTGCTCTACATTTTGTGGTTCAGTCAAAAGCTATATATACTAAATCAAAAACAAGCAACATGATGTGTACTGGCATCATGGTATAGAGCCATTACTAGTTTCATTTCTGACATATGAACCTTTTATTTTTATCAGGAATTGCAACATAGGACATGATAGTACCTTACGGCCATTTTACATTGATAGCAGGCGATATATACAACTGGGAACATAGCGGAGGCCCAGGATGAAATCGGGATTTGAGCTCTGGAGGTAGATGCCAAGCTGCATTTTTCTAGAGAACTCGCAGCCCCGGGGCAGCTATCTTCAAATGATTCCTTGTGAGGTCTGCAAGTCTGAAATTTTCCATATAGGCTTCGTTTCTTGTGATCTGTTTTGAGGATATCCATTTAAACTGCAGGTTTATATACTAAACTAGATGATTAATGTTTATCTCTGTGGACGCTGCGAGACATATTGAGGCATCTATTCAGTTGTGTAGACTGTTATCAACTTCATTTTTTGATGCTGTGAGGGGTTGAGAATACAGTTTATTGTTACTCACTTGGCTGATTAATTGAGTTATCCTTTTCCCCTTATTCATTTGCATTTCAATTAGGCTTTTCATCTATAATTACAATTTATCCCGTCGAACTTTAGGTGACGAATAAATGATTTATGTACTGAATTATAATTATGATCATCCAGATTGTGATACAACACTTATATACTTAGCTCATATTCCCTTTTCATTACTGAACCGGCAGCCTAGTTTGTTGTCAACGAAGTTGGGAACTCAGTTCATGAATGCAAAATAGAACAAAACGTACCTATAAAAATAGGGTTCAGGGGACGTACAGTGAGAAAAGAATTGTGTGATGTGCAGTTCTTATGTGGTACTGCGGGATTGGTATTGCAGGTGGGCCGGTGTTTAACACTTTTGCGCGGTCCTGCTGACCGGCCAATCCTACAGTGCGACGAGGGCATTACACACTATACAACATTGGAATTCGCTTTTACTTTCTATACTCATACGAGAAAAAGGAAATCCAATAGACTCCTCATACAGAGCAAAAGGAACATTGATCTGAACTAAATCTTTAACATCCATAGATAGATATTTATAAGATTACAACGAAATAATGGGATATGGCTTCAGCCAGAGGAGATGGGAAAGCCTTTAAAGAGCAGAGATCTCATGAGGAAGAACAACATCCACCCTTTTTGGTATTATCTCCATCTGTCTCCAGGTTCACTTCAGCTTGCAAAACTACTGTTTTCCCATCAGCCATCCATCCCGGATCTTTTACCTTGAGTTCCTGAGATTGGATCACTTTTCGACTCAGTATGTCGTATATCTCCCGCACAACCATTTGAAAGGCAGCAGCAACATTGGAGGAATCAAGAGCTGAAGTTTCAATGAAGAAGAGACCTTGTGCCTCAGCCAAGGCTTTGCCTTCACCAGTTGTTACCTCCCGAGCATCTTTGAGATCAGACTTGTTTCCCACCAATATCGTAACGACGTTCATATCAGAGTGAGCTGCATAACAGCAGACGACGTAAATGTTAGTTGAACATAGAAATGGGAATACAAAGAGATTGCTTACTGTGAAGTTCGTTGAGCCATCTCCCAATGCTTTCGAATGTCTTGCGCCTGCTGATGTCGTAGACAAGAAGGGCACCTACTGCACCTCGATAATATGCAGATGTAACTGCCCTAAAACGCTCCTGGCCGGCTGTGTCCCAGATCTGTGCTTTCACTTCCTTCCCGTTAATTACCATCCTCTGGGTCTGAAACTCAACCCCAATAGTCGACTTTGAATTGGGATAAAATTCATCCCGAGCAAATCTCGCAAGCAAGTTTGATTTACCAACAGCAGAATCACCAATCAGAACAATCTTGAAAAGGTAATCTTCTTTTTGTTCATCTTCTGTTTGGAAGGCCATCTTTCTTCCTCTAGTGAAGGTTACGATGCCATGCCTTGTGGGCGCACATATGCAAGTAATATGAGGACCTTAGAATACGACACGTGGAAGAATAACAAACTGCATCTCGTTCAATATGGAGGGCCTGAAATAGCTTGCTTCCCCACTGCTCACTATGGTAACCTAAAGCCTATGCTCCTAATTCACGGTTAGCCCTTCAGAATATAGTGAAGGGCAGAGGCACCTACATTATAGAAAAACCATTGTAAACGAAAAGTTGAGTGAAGGTCAAAGCCCCATCTACTTTCATAATTGAATGAGCCGAGTTTTCCTTTAAACTCACACCACAGATATAAAAAAGTTCGTTGAGCCGTCTTGATATGTCAAATATGATAAACATGCATATCTTAATCTTCTTACATATGTTATGCTTGTTATACTAGCATTTCAGGTAGAGTCTTGTAGCTAGGATCTTCGCTGCCGTCCGTCTGTAATAATCCTCTTACCTGTAAGTAAAACTGATGGTAGCTTAGCAGGTAAGAAAAAATCAACTGTTGTAAATGAAATTTAATACATTAGATTACAGGAAATGAATGGATATATATAAATAAATAGAGAGAGAGAACAATCAGGACAAGTATAGTATACAGTATGCACTGAGACGATGAAGCATGGAGAAGTTAGCAGAGTTGAAACCAAAAATTGAAACCACGTCCATATCACAGAAAGCTGCTTAAAAGGAAACAAGTCGGGAACCCATCATATACAGCATGATCGGATCGGAGAAGGAAAGGAATTGTTCAAATTTCATGAAAGAAGGCAGCACTTTAATTCCAAGGTGAGGGGAGATTATCAGCCGTGAGCTATACATACATCTAGCTTAAAATCATATCAGATATCATAGGTTTTAAGTCCGAAAACAACAACTTTTTCAACTTTGGAGGTTTTTAGTCTTCAATCTAGACAAAATGTCAAAATCTTTTAAAACTCTATACCAAGTTCAGGTTTATAGAAGCCTCCCATGCTGGTCTATTTACGAGGAAGCTCAAAAACATAGATTTTTACCCATATAACACGAGGTGTATTGCATGAACTCTACCATGGCATGGACCCACATGATTAAACGTCTTTAACCAATTTTGTCACATTGAAACAATCAACTGGAGACTCGGGCAAAAATTTCAACTTTAATTACGGAAATTCAAGGCTATAAATCCAAAAACAGTATCACTATCTCAGATACAGAAAAAACTTGGATTGGCATGGATCAGCACATCTAGACCCCAAAAGTAAAAGAACGAGTACCTCTAAGCTACATGAATACTTTTTAAAATGAATTCCGCCCCCACAAAATTTGGGCAGTAAAGCTTACAGTGGTGCATGAATAGAGCTCATATAATGTTAGAAATACTCATAATCAAAATAACTTAATTGGTTGAACACTCCGTACAAATCTACCTCCCAAATCCTAGTTCATCCGCAAATAATACATCAGCAGATACTTAGATTGCGGCCGTCAACATACATATCACCAAGAAAAGCACAAACCTCTGATCCACTAACCAATCCCTTTTCCAGAATACAACCCCACATTCCTTTTGCGCTTTACACTTACACCCAACACTGTTTTTCAACTTTACATACCGTAAAGGATTTCGAAAAAGTTAAAAACAATCCTGACTGAAACAAAAAAGAAAAAGAAAATGAAAAATAAAGGGAACAGAAGAAATGTTGATTCTTGAACACATATGACAAAATCACATCTCATCAATTTAAGGGGAAAATCACATAAAAGTCAAGGAGAAAATGCATTTACAGAATAAAAACAGAACTTGTCACATACCCGCTTCTTGCAACAACAAGTCAGATATTCTTCTACCTTAGACCTTGATCGATCGCGATTGAGAACGTAAGTCAGATGGGTAACTGAGAGGAACCAAATAAAAAAGTAAAAAAAGGATCCAGCCAATGTTAACGGTTCTGGGTTTATTGGAGAATTGGGTTAGGTTTGCAGAATTTGGGCAATGGAATCTGGATATAGCCGGTAGCTTGTGTGAGATTGGCAGATTTGTCAGAGCAGATATAAATGGCGGAATGAAGGAGCACCACCGGGCCTAGTTTTTGGTGAACCGACCAGGTTGATAGCCCAATGTCAGCACTGAAATGAAAAAAATTCCAATTAACCATAACTGGTAATTGAGGGGATGGGTAATTAAACCATAACAGGTTAAGTCCAATAAGAGTGTTTGCCTAATTTACAAGAATCTTTGGGTTTGGTGCATGTCTCCAATATTAGTTGGGAGTATAAAAACTCTCGAATACTGGGAAGCAATGGAAGTATTTCTCCTAACTTACATACCTCAAAAAAGTTGTATCTATCTATTCTCTATAGAATATGTATAATATAAAATTCATTGTTTGTTTAAGCTTACCTATATATAGCTGCCATCTAGACTTGTATAAGCTGACGCTTAGTGGGTGTTTGCAAATTTTTTAGAAAAGCAATTTTTTGTTTTTTGCGGTTGAAAAGTCAGTTTGGAATGTTTGCGAATTTTGCTTTTGGCTTTTGCAGTGGAGAAGTAAAAAAAACCTAAAAGTCAGAAGCATCTCTAGGGTTGCTTTTGAAGTACTTTTGACGGTAACACTATTGTAAATATTTAAAATATTAAATTAAAGATATTTTTACCCTCTTGAACAATTGAATATTCCCAAACTGATAGATATTTTTATCATTTGTTAAATTTATGTTACAAAAGTAACTTTCAAATTAATAATATGCAAACAGTGTATTTTGACTTTTGTTGTAGACAAGCTATTTTGCAAATAATTTTCAGTTTTTTAATGAAAGTTCTTTTTTCTAGAAGATCTTCTGAAAAACTACTTCTACATAAACAAAAGAATTTGCAAACACCCATAACTCCCCGTGTATGAGTTACCTTGCTTATATTACAAAAAATGCAATAATGTGATATACAAACTGGAAAAGTTAGAGTTGCACTGCTGGATCAATCACGGGCAGATGTACATAGGGGAGGGTCCGAACTCTAGCCCGGTCCATTTTGCCCCATTTCATAGGTTGGCCTGGATAAAAAAAAATTGTCACTTAATAAAAATTCTAACACGTGAAAAAAAAAAGTTTTTTGATAGATAAATGTATCAAACCCTAAGTCTATACATTGTGAAGTATCTAAGCTTACCAGTTGTACTTGACGGTTTGATGTGTAAAAAAAATTCTTAAGCCCGCCCTTAAATCAATTGACGTGATTGTTTAATGATAAGGAATTTAATAGTTGTGCAATTAGGTGATTTGATACGGTCATATGGCTGATGGGCTATCACGTGGGCCAACACGTTATGAGAATGGGCCTACATCGAATAAAAGCCAGGCCCATCGATCATTGTAAGACAGACTTATAACAATATGAAAAGACGTATTTAAGAAAAGAATGACAAAGACACGTTTTGTTTATAAAAACCAATGATACTCTTGTTAAGTTTTTATAGGTAGAAACACACAGCTAAGCTATTCACATATCCGATTGCTACACCGCATGATCGATCAAAACTCAATAAAATCCAATAAGTATAAACGTCCACAAGTCTTGAGAAGGCTCGCGGTCTTCCGTTCGTGAAAGTTTACTACTCAGATCTTGTCCGGTATACCGCTATCGGAATTGACTACAATAAAAAGTCTGTACACATAAGGTTAAAATTTCCATGTTCTAGTGAGTTTCCAAATATTTTATGGTATTTATGGTCGGTAATTTGTTACACTTTTTCACTTGAGTTAAGCACTCCATAAGATTTAAAAAATCATGGCCGGAACTTTGTTTGAGCATTAAGATATTGGTCTTCTAGGTATAGAATGTCTATTTGTGACAAGGAAGATTAATAAAGATTCTGCAGAAGGTAAATGACACATCTTCAATAAGAACTACACATTTTTCACACATTTAACCAATAATCGAAAACTAAATTATGTAAAAAAAAACTAAAAAATAGACAAAAAACGGTCGGTAACCGCAATTACCGATCTCCAAATTCGGTACGGTATTGATAACGTATCGGTCGGTAATGTACCGACCGACTAGAGGTCACCAAACAAGGCGGGTCAAACAAGTCCGACCCAGTCTGCCCGCGAAAAACACAGGTTTTTGTCGGCCCGCCCGGTTTAAAAAACGTACCAGGCCAGCTAGGCATGTTTAGAAAACGGGCCAGGCTGGCCTGTTTTTAAAATGAACCAATATATAACATGCATCAATGAACTAATCATAGGGGGCAAGATTGGAAAATATAAGCTACCATTTCAGCAGAACATAACTAAGCATGTCATTAACATATAAGTCAATGCGGCAGATATGAAAACCAACATATGAGCTGCACAATATGTACGATGAATATGTAAGTAGAAATAATGTTACGAAAATTATATGGATTTTCAATATTTATTTTAATGTATGAATGTATGCAATTGTATAAGTAACTTAATGTTGCACATATAAGTAACATTTTAGTTGATCCTTTTGCGCTGCAATTTGGGGAAAACATTAACGTTGATCATAACACTCGTGGTTGAACATTTCTTCATTTGTATGTGTAAAAAATATTTACATGAATGAATAAATTAGAAGGGAACTTAATTAGTAATAAACAAATATGATATTGTTTTAAGTACTGCATGTTGCATATCATGGTGAAGCTTGGGGTGTTTCCCATTCTCGGATTGAGCAGCTTCTGCTTTTTATTTTTTGGTAAGCAAAATTTTTATTGCAAATGACACGTATTTACATATGTACAAATGAGATCTTTCCCGCTTTACATACTCGTTAAAAAGATGTTTACATATGGAGCAAGCAAGGATCGAGAGAGACATCCAGACTGCAATTGAATACAAAAAAGAGTGTGTTTCTTGCTTTAGCCTTCTACCATTGCCACAATGTGAGTTTGAGCAGCTTCCATTTGTCAGAAGAAATGACACTACGAATGTATTGGCTGTAAAAAAAATGTATTGGCCGTAAGTGGAGATGATAGCAAAGATAAGTCTCAAAGGCTTAACAGTAATAAAAATGTTTCAGAGAAGAATTAACAAAAATGATACATTTACATAATGTAAATGTACATAATTTGTACATAATGCAATTATGAGATATAATTAGCTATCCGTTCTCGAAATTGGTCGCACTATTGGAAAGTTGAATTGCATATGTTCAAGTTTTGGTGATATTCCGACGAGGCAATCACCGTTTAACGGAGGGTTATAAATCCCCTT